>JAMBLF010001557.1:0-56041 GCA_030578115.1 Leucoptera coffeella
TTATTTTAGACTATATGAAATGTATATATTTATGAATCTACTTCAGTGTTAACATTGTATCATTATGCATGTTGCCACAGCTTACCTTATTAACTACATGATTGCTACAGATCATGACCTTAAATTTGTCATACTACATAAACTTACATCCCTTTATGACTGTGCAAGGTGGACTGATCATTAGAGATTTAATATTTCATTGTTTACCTTTATCAAATATAATTATAAAAGTTGTTATCACACTACTCAATTATGTCTTAGTTCTTTAGCAACCTCTAATAACAAAACAAACAAACGCATTCAAGACCATTAAGCCTTGCGGAGTAGTCAGAGGTTCAGGGGTCCATCTCCGCAATTGCGAAGGTCCATTTTTGTAATTCTGTGGCCACCTCGAACCCACATGTTCACCAGATAGTCAGTGCTCAATGTGACAGGTGGTAAGCCATGTCGCCATTTACAAGCACTGATAACACTTCAGTAAGAAAGATTTACCACACTATCTAAGGCTGTATCAACAATCCAAAACTCTTTACAGATATTGCTTATCAGCCTGCAACTACAAACTAAAAGCAGCAGCTACTAAGAAGATAGCCACAAAACCAGTAGCAGCGCCACCTATGAAAGCAATGACTAAAACCACTCCTGGCCCGGGAATGATGATCAAGAGGCCTCCAGTTGTCAATGTGGCTAAGCCAGCAGGAACTGCTCCTAAACCGGTGCTTAAATTTACTTCTACGAGCAAGGTAAGTGTTTTAATAACTTTTGATTGAATTCTAGGGTAGATTGAGGTGGTACAATGAAGATCTCATGATCAATAAATGCTTAATTTATATATTTAAAAAACAGATATAGTCACCATGAAATTTCCCTTATATCTATGGTATGGGGAAACATTTTGAGGAAATTGTAAGCTATTTTTTGCATAGGCCATGGTTAATTCATTAGAAATATTGGTAACCAATCTCTAGACAATCTCCCAATAGATTACATTTACACCTAGTCACTTCCTATGTTACACCAGAAAACAGCAACTAATTTTATATTGAGGTCCCAGCTACTACCTGACTATAGTCTGGCTAACGAAAGTAGATACTGAAAAAGCGCGGCAAATTTAAAAAATATTAGCATTGCAACCCTAAAATAAAAAGGAAAGTCGGAACAACTCACTTTGATACTTTGACATTTATTTCTATTTTACTAGTGGATGCTTGCAATTTTGGCCGCGTTATGACGTTATTAAAAGTAGCTTATATAACCTGTTATCTCTTTATTAACTCCATACCAAACATCACACGGATACGTCACTCCATTTTAGCGTATTAAAGGAACAAAAAGAACAAACAAAAAATAACGAATACGAATTTGTACTTACTTAATTAAAATAAAAAAATATCAAGACATTTCTATACGCAAGTCAACCATGAAGAAACATCAACAACACGCCATCTTCGGCGTCAGAAATAGGAATACCATACACTGATTCTGATTTTACCAAATTTTTTGGAAAACAGATACAAATTAATTTTCTTTAAAATAAAATTGCCAAGTTTTTCTCTACCTAATTAGTTAAGATATAGTGTACCTAATTACTTAAGCTATTTATTAGACCAACGTAAGGCTTACTGTAGCTCTTGAAATGATCCAACACGTACATACGAAACTTATTTTCGATTAACACAATTTTAGCAGACGTACGAATTTTTAAAACTCATTCTATAAAATTTTCAAAATAAGTTTGTTTTAAAAATGCCTTTTTGGAATTAATTGTTCCTAAGTACTTTCTACTTAAAATACCCCAAATTGAGGGTAAATATCCGATGGTAGGAACACTTTAGTGTTGTCATATTAAAAGTTTGCAAAATTATCCAGTATCTACTTTCGTTAGCCAGACTATAACATTATTATTATAGCCCTAGCCAATATATGTTTTATACCTTTCAGATCCTGAACCAAGTGGTAGCGAAGCCAGCAGTGCGAGTGACGTCTGGCCCACCAGCTGGTCCCGTAAAGATGGAGACGGATGAGGGTGGGGCGCAGAAGAGGAAACGAGAAGATGATGACTATGATATGTAGTGTAGAATGTAGTGTGATTGGATTTTGGTAATAGTGTGAATGTAATGTGATGTGTGATAGGGATTTGTCAGGATTGTTTAAGGTAAATAAATAATAATAATATTTGGACATTATTACACCAATTGAACTAGCCCCTTGCTAAGTTCACTTAAGACTTGTGTTAAGGGTACTAGTCAACGTATATTTGAGCATATATAATCAACGACCAGACTGGAAAGCACTAGAAAAGCGTAGTTCTCAACTCTGCCTCCACCAGGAATCGAACCTGGGACCTCACGATTAGCGTTCCGGCGGCTAACCGATCGCGCCACGGAGGTCGTCAAGGTGATGATTAAGTCTGTCTGTCCTGTTAGGGACGTAGAGGCCTGAATATAAGTGTGTGTATGTATTTGAATGATAATGTTATACTATAGCATTCAAGGTGCTGTTTGAAAGTCTGCCTATTCCAATGGGATTAAGAGATGTGAATGTATGATGTGGTATGGTATAAACAAATAAGTTGTTGCTTATATGTACGTTTGTATGATACGGTAAAGTTAAGAGTTACATTCGTAAATAAAATAATAAATGTAATAATAGAGTATGATGGTTTTTTAAGTAAATAGAAATTTTGTAATAAACGTAAGTAGTTTTATTCCATGCATAAATAATATAAATCATTTTTCCCTAAAGGGTAGGTGAAAATCAGTTATCTAAGAGATGATGAAGTCCTATTAACAACTTTACACAATCTAAGAGCTAGATCTGTAATGTAATCGAGGTCATTCTGTTGATACCTATTAAAATATATTATGATGAACTCTACATCACTATTTACCCCTTACAAAAGTGTACCCCAACATGCCGGAAAGAATGGCAGCTAGAAAGCATTATTTCTACGTCCCAGACTAGTACGAAACGGTTCCACTCAATTTATATGTAACTAATTTAAAAGATATGGAAAAGGCATTAAAATATAAAAGTCAGTATAATATTTATAAATATATTAAACAGCTTACATAAATAACACATGATTTCTAAATTTTATATTAGAAACACATTTTGATTACTTATATCTAGTTAAAATTTTGTAACAAAGAAAATACTAAAGTTGCAATAGCAAAATTGATTTTATCTTAATCTCTCTCAAACTTTACGGGAAATGTAAAATTGTGGTATCACGTAAAATATAAAACATTTCTCCAAGTATTCTATATAAGTATACTGATAAACAAATATAATAAAAAAAGTTTACAAAGGATACAGTGCGACAAACTTATCTGCAACAGTGGGCAAATTAGGAACTATTAATTTCATTTCATTTGCCTTTATATCATACAATTTTAAACCGAGAACAATAAAGGCGATAGCAGCGACATCCTCACCGGTTCAGAAAACTTTGTAGCACTCTAAAGTCATTTAGACTAGAAGAGTTCCGACCGATTTTTGATTGATTAGAAAAAACTATTATGGTGATGTATACAATTAGAATTCATACCAAAACAGACAAAAAACTGAAGAAATATCTTCCTGTAACCGGACCTAACTAATCTTGTCTAAACATCCCTTAACTTGTAACAAAAGTATTAACTTTATTTCTTCTCATACTTGTAGAATCCCTCTCCGCTTTTCACTCCCAACTTTCCTTCGGAGACCAGTTTCTCCACGATAGGGATTGGTTTGAACAGGGATTCATTGGGGAATTTCTTGTGCCAGCCGTCCAGGATAAACTTTGTGGTGTCCAGCCCCACGTAGTCTGCGAGCTCAATTGGCCCCATGGGGTAGCCAGCGCCCAGCTTCATTGCTATGTCTATGTCTTTGGCTGAAGCGTCGCCTGTAAAGGTGATTGGTATATGAATTATAGTTAAGACAGATTATTGACAGTTGAAAGGAGGAGTAATTTCTTTTTTGTATTATTTAATGTAACATGAAATCCTTTTTATTAATGAATATAAAATCACTTATTGAAAGTAAAAAAAAACATTTCCACATGAAAAGTTGTCATTAAAATTGGTGAATCTTAAAAATTAAAATAAATCTAATTAAACTATTGGCATTGAACAAATGAAGCTAACTAGTCTAGACTAGGGACATAAATAGAATGCCACTTTACTAAATTTTATTTTGGAATGTTATGATATACAATAGCATAATATATATTATTAGCTAATTCCAAATAAATAAAAAACTAAACAATGAAATGAACAATTATGTTTCTAACATTGAGTAAAGTTGTAATTTCATTGCATTATATTTGGACATATAATCATCTAACCACATTAATCAACAATATATGCATACATACCTCTCTCATACAATCTGATAGCCTCAGCGATGTATGGCACCAGTAGTCTGTTGACCACAAAGCCAGGAGTGTCCTTGCAGGTGATGCAGGTCTTGCCAACAGACTTGCCCCATTGCATCATGGTCTGGTAGGTGGCGTCCGAGGTGTCGGCTCCTTTCACCACCTCTAGCAGTTTCATCACTGGCACCGGGTTGAAGAAATGGAGACCACCGAATCTGGAATAGGTTGATGTTTTAGCTAGAGAATAATTTATACTTGATGGTGATGAAAACTTTTGATATACATTTTTAATTACTGAACAATCAAATATAGAATTAGTAAATATAAAGACATTGTATACTTTTTATTAGATGTAACTTCTATTTTAGTCAGTAGAACTGTGAAGATATATTGTAACATATTCAACAAAGTTATACAATAGGCAAGATATTTTATAGATAAATGAAAGGTAATAAACCTAAGTAACCTATTATTAATTTAAGATCACTTTACTGTTCATCTTCTGCTATAATATTATGGGGAAATAGGTTTCACAATTGTAAATATGGTGAAAATCTGACTATCCTGATGGAGATAATGTTCTTTAAGTACAGGTTATGGTATCATAAACTTACTTGTCCTTCCTCTTAACCGAAGTGGCAATTTCATTGATGGAAAGGGACGAGGTGTTGGAAGCAAAAATGGTGTGATTTGGAGCCACCTGCAAAGCCACAAAAAGAAGAATGTTTGATACTATACATCCATTTAAACTTTTAGTATTATTCATAAAAAATATGGAGTAAATTAAAAAAATTGAAAAATTAAATTGGTAAATAGTTATTGAAAGATTGCTAGCTCATCCACTAATAAATTCGATTTATTGAAGAACAGAAGAAAGACAAAATTAAAGAAAGATCATTTATTTTATGTCCCAGACTACCAAAGGTTAAGTCTACATTTAGTATATTTTACCAATGGATACTATTTTTGACTTAGAATGAAACCTATAATTCCAGGTACCTATAATTAAACTCACTCACTCATTGAACCAACTTATTAATATATTGATAAAAAACAATTACCAATCTTACATATTTACAGTGACATATATAAATAAACTTACCGCATCCAACTGCGAGAACAGCTTATGTTTGATGTTCAAATTCTCAACAATGGCTTCAATAATCAAATCCGTCTCTTTAGCTGCCACAACCGCATCGGTTGACGTCTTGATCCTGCTGAGAGCATCACTGACAAATTTCTCTCCAGCTTGAGGGTTGTCTTTGTAAACCTTCTTAGCTACACGAGTAAGGTTGTTGGCGATTGATTTCTGGGACTTGGCCAGTACATCTGATGATACGTCAACTAGGGTCACGTGTTGACCTGCTTGGGCTGTGACCTGTAATTATGAAAATTGTGTTTATCTAGAGTATGGGTAGATTTTTCATGGTGTTTATGGTTACAAGGTGATGAATTTAACAATATGTGGAGTATGTAACAGTTTTATCTAATGAATTTCATAAATTATTTAATTTAACAAAGTCTACAAGTCAAGAGTAGGTTTGGGGGTTACTAAGTTTAATATTAGTAAACTTAAATATATACAACAAACTACTTTTAAAAATCTGTCTTTTTATGTATTACCCTACACACAATTTGCAAAGTTTGCTACTAAGGTATCATAACTTAATATTAAATAATAAAGTTCAATGACATAATCAGGGTTAGAGTTCAAGGATAAACTTTGTTGTTATATTTATAATTAATGCTTTAAATAATTACCTGGGCAATTCCAGACCCCATGAGACCTCCTCCAATGACGGTAACATTCTTGATAGCGCTCTGAAGAGCCGAAGAACTAGAAAAGTTCCTCACCAACATACCGGCTTGCATCTTTACGGATTATTAGTAATTTATACACTAAAACAAATAATAAATAAAGTAACTAGTATAGAGGTTTGGTATTTCTGCAACTTAAAACCCGTGTATTCGCGTTAGGGAATAAACACGAACATAAATTAAAAAACTTTATTAATCGTATGTCGAGAAAGTAAGGCTCAAAGTTCAAATAATACAGTGGGGACATTCAGAAACTATAATTGTTATATTTCATAAATGAGTAAGATGAAGGTAAAACAAAATAATTATTTAGTTTTGCTAAGATAGTATGGCAATTAATTATAAAATCTGAGTTATAAAAACTTTCAAAAATCATAGTTTAGAGATCCCGCCACATAAGGTGGCAGTAGCCAAACTTGGAACTAAATTTGACGTTACCCCCATTGCGTGTTATTTTGTGTGAAAGGTAAATTTAGTATTACCAACGTTGTGTTTTTTGCCCACTCTTTGTAATTTTTATGTTTGTTAAGGGTGATTATAATAAATTGATTTCCGGAGTTTCTTGTTAGTTCTTCTCCAAGCTAGGGTCTCCGCTGATCTAACCTCGGTAAAAAATATGTAAAGACAATGCTCAGTGCCATGTTTGAAATAATAGTTTTAAGAGATTCGCGATTTATACTCATGATATAAGATATAAGGGTGTGTATAAGATTGATTGCAGCTGTGGGAAATCCTACGTCGAACACACTAAACGGTCTATTGCGGACAGAGTGAAGGAACACATAATATATGTAATATATAATAAGAAGGATAAGTCCCGTTAATTATTAATCATGTTTGAAATAGTTTAATAAACATATTTTGACTTTGATATATTAATTTGTTTTATTTGAGTTTATAGCTCTGCAACCAAAGACCGTTACAAATGAAACCTATAATGTATCGAGCCGTATGGCACAGTGAGTGCTAGTTTTGGCGTGTTTACTGGTAACACTGAATTACGCGACTGTGGCGACGCCTCCAACTGCCACCTTATGTGGCGGGATCTCTAATAAATGCATTGTATTATACTAAGTTCACAGGATTGCGAAATTGAAAATTATATATAGATTCTGAACGCACTTTGCAACGTCATTACAGTTTGAGTTGTCAGATAATGTCAAATTATTCGACCGTAAATTTTACGCAAAATATCAAGGCATGATAAAATATATGAATTTACACAGAAATCAATCTTTAGTATTAATTTACACAAATAGAGTTGCTATATAATCACATTTCATAACAACAAGTTTCCGATCATAACTATATCAATTAAATTGATGATCATAATTTCTTGTATCATGCTTACCGAATAACGGAACGGTTTTAACTTGTTATTGTTGTGATAATATAAAACGTGAATCGAATAAATTTCGTAATAATTTATTATCTAATTTTAAATCATACCTAAAATACATATCAGTAGTTATCTCAGGCCTATGCTGATTTACCCCACGGGCACAAAAGACAGGTATTTATCTAATCATCTTTTTATTTGATAAGTAAACGAAACGCGTAAGTTTATCAACTTGGTTAACAAGTAGTTTTTATAGTTAGCTATAAATAATATAGATATATAGTAATCTTCGCGATAGTAACATTCCAAAGTTCAACCGCTTTACGTTACTCGGTCGTTGGCTTCAGCGAAAGTGCAGAAAACCGGCGAGTGAAGAAAAACATTCAACATGAGTTTTGCTAAAATAATTGGAAATTCTCGTAGTTTCTCATCATCGGCGACTATGAATGCTATTAAAAATGTCACCGTGGTCGGAGGAGGCCTTATGGGATCAGGAATAGCCCAGGTTAGTACTTAAAACATTTAAATATCTGAGTAAGTACCAATTTTGTTATTTCTGCATGCATATTTGTAGAGAAATAACTTCAGAAGACTAGCTTTCTCATTCATAAAACTAAGTATAGTTATTATAATAGTTAATATGACATAAGAATTATGTAGCACTATTTAAATGTTTATAGGCTCATGTTTGATATTATAGATATGTATGACTGTATAAATAATCAACTAATTTTATGTTATATATATTTTATAATATACTAAATACCAGAGGTTTGTATGCGGTATATGACATTATTACTAATAATAATATAATCATGTTCAAGGACTGTTTTCATCAACCTTTTAAATACCCTCATATTCACATAGTAATTATAAGGAACTCATTTTCACATAATGAACTAAAGGACTTCATGACTTCATTCATGTACATAATAATAATATAATTTATAATGTTAAATTATTATCATGATATCATCTAATAGCAATGAGTAGGTAACTTACAAATAAGTTTTCCTGAATGACCAAAGACTTAATATATAATATTATATAATAACTACTTTAACCTTTTCAGACCTTACATTCTTAACTACACTTATGCTACTTATTTATCAACTCCTTGCAGGTAGCCGCACAAGCCGGTCAAAACGTAACCCTGATAGACGTAAAGCCAGAACTTCTAGAAAAAGCCCAGAAATCCATCCAAAACAACCTCACAAGGGTTGCCAGGAAGACGTACAAAGATGACGCGGCAAAGATTGAGCAGTTCGTCAAGGGCTCCTTTGACAGGATCAAGGTTTCTACGAAGTTGGAGGACGGTGCGAAAGCCGATTTGATCGTGGAAGCCATTGTGGAGAAATTGGATGCTAAACAAGAGCTGTTTGGAAAGCTCGATGTGGTAAGTCCCTTACTAAACTGGTATGTATAAAGAATGCTAACTAGCTGCCGTTCTTCGTCGTAGAAGGCAACTAAGGGACTTGGGATTAATGTAATGTAATGGGCGATGGAGTAACAAACTGTCACCAATGTTCCACTATGACATTGCAACCCAAAAGGTTTTCAATTTCAATTTAATTGCTGTAAATGTAATATACAGATAGAGGCTGTATTGAAAAAGGGTGACTTTAAAAGTATCTATAATCGCCAATAGTGTATGAGGAGGTGAATCAGTGTCAATGAAGCGAACGTGGTTTGTTTGGATCAGCACAGATGGGGATCCTTGATCTCTGCCTACCCCTATACAGGGAATCAGGTGAAATGTGTATGTAATTATTTAAAGAAATTTGCTTTGAAGTTATAAATATACTAAAGCCAATGAATTATAAATTACAGATCTCTCCAGAGCACACTCTTTTCGCATCCAACACTTCCTCAATCTCGATCAACGAGATCTGCTCCGGCATCAAGAGGAAAGACAGGTGTGTATATTTACAATGTGTTTTCCATGCAAGTCTAGGACATAAATAATGAAATGCAAACTAGCTCCTATTCTAGGATCATAGTTTATCAGAGGATTGAAGTACAGTTAATATTGTTAAATTCTTTTATGAAAAGAGTTCTTAACTTGTCGACCATGAAATCAACCATGAAATGAAATGTTTTTTATTCAACATAAGAATCATAAAATCTAATTATTCGGGCATTTCGTAAAGGAAAACCTGCACAGAATGCCAAGAAACTCTACATACATGCTTAAGTGACCGTATATACTTTATTTCTTCATTCTATATACTCTGTAAGGAATTGATGGATGGAAGTAATAAATGTTTCTTTAATGTATTACTGCCTGTCCCACAAGATTATCCTTCACAGTTTTTATATAGGTTTAAACCATACATTTACCAGCCAGTTATAAGCCTATACAATCCATTTACTCCAGATTCGGTGGTCTCCATTTCTTCAACCCAGTGCCCGTGATGAAGTTGTTAGAGGTGATCAAGGGCGATGACATCTCTGAGGCCACGTACCAGGCTTTCATGGAGTGGGGCAAGTCTGTTGGCAAGACCTGCATCACCTGCAAGGACACTCCTGGCTTTGTGGTCAACCGACTGCTTGGACCTTACAGCGCTGAAGCCATTAGGCTGTATGAAAGAGGTAACTATGTCATATGGTCTGGGAATATCAGTGTGGTTTGGGATATGTATAGGCATATATTGATATTAAGTTCTCAGTTCAATGTATCGACACCTAACGGCGCATTTGGCATAAACAACTTTTGGCGAAAATGAGTTAAATATACAGTTAAATTAAAAAAAATTTTTGCCTCGATTGGTGTTGGTTTCATGTAGAAATGACGACTTTTTTTGCGTTTAGACGGTAAATAATATTGGATATTTTTGCTTGCTTGTAAAGTTTGCTAAATAGCGTTTACGACAAATGCGCCGTTAGGTGTCGGTATGTATAGGCACATATTTTACATACTCTGTTATTTATCCCTTGCTAGCTGATTTTCTACTGGGAAGTGTTGTGATAAAGGTTTATGGATAAAATTAATATATTAGGTGAAGGGTATATGTCAAATAGGGATTATTTCCTATGTTATGAAACCTTGGTATTTGCATGTAACTTTATGGTTGTATTCATGCTTTAAATATCGCTATACTTATGCTTTATTGTTGCATGTTGGGCTAGAATATACATCTTGTATAGTTATAATGCACTAATATCTTATTATATACCATATCTGTCTACGCTTCCGGTTACCCTGATTTGAAATTAGGATGACTTGTAGCAGTTGAGCCAAAATATCTAGACAAAACTTAACCAAATAAAAAAGGCTACCAAACGCGTTCAGGTGCATTAACCATTACGGGGTAGTCAGAGGTTTAGGTTTCCATCTCCGCAATTGCAATGGTAGTAATTATATGCTCACCTTAAACCCATGTGTTGACCACATCAGTACTCAATGTGGTAAGCCATGTCGCCATTTACACGCACTAACTATTACCTGTTCGGGGAACAAGTAGGTTTCCTCACGATGTTTTCCCTCACCGTAGTATTCGGTGTATTTCGGAAATGTATTTTTACTAAACAAAGAAGCAAAACTCAATTAGTTTAAGGTGTTGACATGATTTATTATATTGGGAACTGTCTGGTTGAAAATCTTACAACTTTTGAGTACTAACTTCAAAAAATAATTATAAAAAAATTATGAATAATAGAAATAATATTTGTGTATGGATATCTTTTATTATGTTTATTTATGGTGGTTTCAAAAAATTGCTTTTTTATTAATATTTATTATTAGTAAGTATACGTTTTTCTATCATTTCTTGTGACTGTTCAGTAGTGATTGTGAATGTGTGTGTTTACAATTGTTTATAAATACATATACATCTTATTTATTTATAAAAAGCTCCACAGCACATTACAAACTTAAATTACATTACTTTGGTCAGAAATGGAGTTTTTTATTTTAAGCAAAAAAAATGTTTAATGTAGTTTTTACACGTGTATTTTTCAGCACTACATATCTTGTATCATTCAATAATCTCTATTCAATATCTAGATATAAATAATTTCGGTTTTATTACATACACTTCACGAATAATCCCTTGTGAGGTATTTGAGATTCGCTTATGTAACAAACATACACATCACGCCTGATTCCCTGTAGAGGGGTAGGCAGAGATAACGGATCCCCATCTGTCCCGATCCTGACAAACCACTTTCGCTTCATTGACACTTTTCTTCTAACGTTTTTCAATATATTTTTCCTATTGTATTTAATCAACTCTTAAGTCACCTTTATTATATTACTAACCCCATAACATTTGCTTGTAATAATCAATCAATCAGCCTATGACAGTCCACTGCTGGACGTAGGCCTCCCCAAGGCAACGCCACAAAACACGATCACTCGCGGCCCTCAGCCAACCACTACCAGCGACCTTTTTCAGGTCATCAGTCCACCTGGCAGGGGGGCGTCCTACACTACGTTTACCGAGACGCGGTCGCCATTCGAGAACCGCCTTGCTCCAACGGTCGTCGGTTCTGCGACAGACGTGACCGGCCCACTGCCATTTCAGCTTGCAACATCGATAGACAATGTCTACGACATTGGTTCTCTGCCGGATAATCTCGTTCCGGACTCTGTCCCTTAACGAGATACCCAGCATCGAACGTTCCATTGCCCGCTGAGCGACATGTAATCGGTGAGCCAGCCCGACTGTCATGTTCCACGTCTCGGCACCGTACGTCATTACAGGTAGGACGCACTGATTAAAAACCCTGGTCTTAAGACACTGCGGTAGTGGCGACGAGAAGATATGACGCAACTTCCCGAATGCTGCCCAGCCCAGCTGCACTCTTCTGGAAATCTCACGCTCGAAGCTGTCCCTACCCATTTGCAGAGCCTGGCCCAGGTAAACATATTCCTGGACCACTTCGAGCGCCTCTCCACTGATCGTGATCGGCCCCGGGACAACGAGTTCGTTGAACATGACCTTCGTCTTGTCCAAGTTCATCCGGAGACCGACCGACCGTGAGGCAGCGTTAAGACTGTGCAGCATTCCCTGCAAATCCTGCAGCGACTCCGCCACTACGACAATGTCGTCAGCGAAGCGGAGGTGCGTGAGGCATCTGCCATTGACATTGATACCCATCCCAGTCCAATCCAGAGTTTTGAAGACGTCCTCCAGTGCGTTCGTGAACAGTTTCGGGGATATGACATCCCCCTGTCTCACTCCTCTGAGCAACTGTATAGGACTTGTCTTTTGGTTTTGGACTGGAACAGATATCGATGCCACGCTATATAGGCTCCTCAACACCTGCACATAACGCCAATCGACCTGGCATCGCTGCAAGGATTCCAGAACAGCCCAGATCTCGATGGAGTCGAAGGCCTTCTCGTAGTCCACAAAGGCAAGACACAGCGGCTGGTTATACTCATGGGACTTCTGTATAACCTGCCGCACTGTGTGCTTGTAATAAACTTAGAATAAAATATGTCACCTTAGTGTCTATAGTATATTCGCTTTAAGAAAATAGTGACGTCATCAAGGTCTCCATGATTTAACCAATGAGATTTTATAGGGGTTGTCTGTTATTGGTCAATGTGACTTCTTTTCTCATTTACTCACGTCTCATTGGTCAGTTTGACCTCTGATTATCATGACGTCACTATTTACTTAACGCGAATAGACTATAAATTTAGATGTAAAACAGATTTCTTAATACCCATCCCACCTTTTCAGGGGACGCTACAAAAGAGGACATAGATATAGGAATGAAGTTGGGTGCTGGCTACCCCATGGGGCCTTTCGAGCTTGCAGACTTCACAGGGCTAGACACTAACAAGTATGCCCTGCAGGTCATGTATGAGAAGACTAATAATCCAGTGTTTAAACCCATTCCGTTGTTAGACAAAATGGTTGCCGAAGGAAAGTTGGGTATCAAAACTGGAGAAGGATTTTATAAGTATGAAAAGAAGTCCAAAGTGTAAATAGAATAAAGCAATACATACATATACATAGGTTCTACAAAAACACTAAAGTACTAGTATGCATAATATTTTTTCTACCGTTTGGTGTGGATTGAAAATTGTGTTATATGATGTATATTTTCTTGGTTACATTTACAAGCGATCGGAATTGTGAGGGTATTAAAAAACGTGTGAAATCAACTTTACGTAATTCAAATGTATTTTATATTATGTATAGTATATTAGGTAAGCTGAAAATAATAAAAAAACTTTTCTTGTTTTACACTGTTATACAGATGTTTATTGTACTAAGCGAAACTGTTTGAAAATATATATTTTCTTATTAAACTGTGTTTTACTAATTTGTCTTTTATTGGGATTTATGCAAACCTATATGTTCCTCTTATCCACAAACTGATATTACTAACATATTACTATCGATCTACTTTGGCTTAGAATGACTATAAATGCCCGTCATTGTACTTACAACTAAACGAAACAACTACCTCTTACTTAATTAACTAACTTTTACTAAAAAACTATCATTTCAATTTTTTTCAATATAGGTTACTAACCTAACCTAACCTGATCGTTCACCACTAATTGACAGTTGATTACATGTCCCTAGTACCAGACTAGCACAATACTGGCATACTTCATATGTTTTCAGGAGACGCTTCGGCCCAAGACATTGACACAGCAATGAAATTAGGCGCTGATTACCCTATGGGGCCGATAGAGTTATCAGATTTCACTGGCTTAGATAATAAAGTTGCCATATTAAATGTTATGTTCAAGAAGACTGGCAACCCTGTGTTTAGGCCTATTACGCTGCTAAATAAGTTGGTTAAAGCTGGCAATCTTGGTAGAAAAAGTGGGCGCGGGTTTTATGAATATAAATAAAAAATATGGTATATTAACTGTTTTATTTGTCATTTACATACACTTACGAATATTTCCCTTCCGATTCAGAAATACTAGCTTGAAGTTCACGTGTTAATTTACGATTTTATTTCCCCACGAGGTTTTCCTTAATCATAAAATTAATATGCTGCGCAATTTCTTATATTGCTAACAATTTACACAGGTATTATTAAATAAGAAAATTCAATTGGTACATGCTCTCGTAGATATCGAATCAGAAACATTTGCTCTCATAATTCTTTATCCTATCCCATAAGACACACCCGTTTAGAATTAAATTCACACAAATTAGTATACTATCGTCCTTCAATCTGTTTCATAGAGACTGAACCTTAAAGACAAATCATCTCGGTCATTTTAGCATAACTATCATCGGACTTGTGATGATGTATAGTATATAATGGCTAGTATTTAAACGAACATCAAATAATATTAAAATGCACACCAAAAATACTGAATTATATAGGTACCAAAATAAAACAGTCCCAATCCAAACTTAAGTGTGCGTTTACCTACATTTTGGTGTACATTTCAGTATTTTTGAAGAGAATTAAATTATGTTCCGAATATAATTATCAAGTTGCTGACAATGACCAATAAATTACTTAACCCCTAGTTAATCGATATTAATATCACATGTATCTGGCATTAATGCCAATATAATTTTATATTTGTAATTGCTAAAGGTGACTGAGAAGATAATATGTCTCTGATGTTTTATTTATGTATGTATGAATTGAAATTTTCAGGAAAATGAAATAATAGAAACATATATAAATGGACCAATTTCTACCGTTCCCACTAATTTTAATAAAACATACTCGATTTCGATCTGTCATTTAAGATCGATCTTCGATAGGGAAAAAGTTGTGTGTAACAACGAATCCGTAAGATTATCTCGTTCGATTTGAAGTCGTTGATTAGATTAAATGCCTCTTGTAACGATAAGACGAGATTAGACCGTGAACAATAATGTCACCATCTATTTTGGTGTGTGTTGTTAGTGTGTGTGTTTTGAACGTGACTATTTTATGTAAGTTTTTTCATACATACATATATCTACGTCTTGACTTCCCCTCTTAAGGCGGGTGTATGTAGCGTGAAAAACAGAAGAGCGTATATGAGAAGGTTAAAGGGTGTGAGTGAAGCAAGGGAGATTTGTCAAGATTGTTCCAGATGTCGATCGATAGCCTCTGTCCCTTAGCGACGTAGAGGCGTAAATATATGATTGTATGTATGTCTTCTTCCCTGACTAAATTGACAGAGATTAATTAAAATCTCTCTCGCCTCACTTACACCGATTAACCGGGTGTTCTTCATGCTAAATGCACAAACTTCTCATATATGCTCTTCTGTTCGTCACGCTATAAACATCCGCCGTAAGATGATTTTTGAAACAATTTTTTACGATCACCGTGGTGCGAAGAGTAACCACTTGAACCTTAAATGTGAGGAATCGATTACTGATGGAGGCTGAGTAACGAATAACTCTTTCCAGTGTGGTTTCTGATTATATACGGTATAAGTATGTATTCATCTATTACAAATACCTAAGTATTTGTCGGCTAGAGTTAAAATCACCACTATTTTGTGTCACCAGGTACAAGCGCTGACTATTGCATTGTCTGTGGCGTGAATAAGTACTTACATACTATTCACGAACATTATCCCTTATCTAGATACTTAGAGGTTCAATCTATATCCGTAATTACGGAATAAGTGTAAAATCAAACACACATAATTTGCTTCCTTTATTACCTTCCGATGTGGTCAAAACCTCGGATACATAATATCTGCTTGGTATTACTTATTCATAGATTTATTTTATTTACAGACACCCTGAATGAGCGGTGACCAAACGCAAAGGGGTTTGAACCCCGGACAGGGCATAGATGGAGTGACCCCCTTCGAATCACAAGTAGCCGGCCATAGACAAGGAGATGTGGGTATGTTAATCCTTCACTTCATTTAGTATAAACATTTATATGTTAATGTTGAGGGAAAACATCGTGAGAAAACACTAATGCGTTTTAGCAGAATTGTATTTCAATATCACCTCAGAAATAGTGAGAAGTTGGTAGTGGATTAGCAAAAGTGTCAAATTTCCCCTTAAAATGCCTATTTTTGTCTCTTCCACGTACTGTTACTAAAGTGATATTGAACTGATCTTTTGGATAAAGGAATTGCCTCACCAGGATAAATGTTTATGTTGTTTTCAGGGCTCCTAAAAACCGAGGATGGAAAAATACTGAAGCCAATACTCAAAAAGGCCCAGTTACGAGAAATTGATTTCTACAACCGCTTAGAGGAAACAGACGTGGTAGATTTGGTAGAATTGAAGCAGTTTCTACCAAAATACTATGGCTGCCGTACCATAGAGCAGGATGGTAGAAAACAGGAATATTTGGTGCTGGAAAATCTTACGGAAAATATGTTAGAGCCATGTGTTATGGATGTCAAAGTTGGTAAGTAGTCACAGACTTGTTTCAATGTAACTAGCTGCCGTTCTAAAAATTGTTTTCATTGAGTGTTTTAGACTGGTTTACTAGGACGTATAGAATGCTGATTTATTATGCTGATGCTTGTTATGCGTAGTGTAGTAACTAAGAAACTAAGTCTGAATTTTATTTACTAAGTTATGGAGCGACAACCCATCTCCAATATGCCGTTACAATTCAGATAACAGAGCTAAAATTAAGGTGATATTGTATTATCTCTGATGTTGTCGAGGTGATATTGTACGAGTATGATAAGACTTGAGTATGTACGGAAAGGAGAACTACAAAAATTCTCATCAAATTCCCAATATCAGGGTATTAGCCATAGAATTACTACCTTCGCTATTGCGGAGATGGACACCTTAACCTCTGTCTACCCCGCAAGGGTTAATGGTCGTGAACGCGTTTGTCTTTTTTTCCCAATATTAATCAGCCAATGGTAGTCCACTGCTGGACATCTATTCCCAAGAGTATATTAAGATACAATTACTCGTGGCCCTCATCCAGCCACTACTATAAATAAAAAGGTAATTCATACTAATAATTAATATGTACATATATAAAGAGGGATTTACACGGGTCGATATTCGTCGTGCGGCTAGTTGCTTGACAGATCGACGCACTGAGCTACATAAAATATTTCCTAGCCAAATTGCCATTTTGACCGTCGATTTTAGCCGTGCAGTGAAATTCGACCTGTGTAAATCCGCCTTAAAGCACAACCACAATAAGTAGTGTACTGTAAGGAAAGTCCCTTAATCACATCTTATGCCCTCTGCAGGTCGCGTAACCTGGGACAAGTTCGCCTCAGAAGAGAAGATAGAAAACGAGAAAAGAAAGTACGCGAAATGCAAAGAGGAGTACGCATTCTGTATACCGGGGTTCCAGGTTCACAAAAAAGCGACTGGGAGGGTGCTCAAGTTTGGAAAGGACTATGGGAAGAAATTGCAAGGGGAGTTTGTTAAGGAAGGTAAGATAGATATACGTCCTACACCATACAAAATTTCCTCAATTACTTTTAGCAAATATAATAGTATATGTTGCTTCCAGCAATATTAATTATTAATTAGACAATGGGCTAGCAATCTGTCACTAATTTACCATATGACATCACTTCCCCAATATTAGCTAAAAGTAACCTAGGAGATACTGAATCTCCGAGGTTCTATCCACCCTGAAAGGGATTAAAAGACGTGAATGTATATGTATATATGCGTTTCATAACCTTGAAATTGTATGCACGTAATTTAAGTAGAACTATAGTAAGTCCTTACTATAGTTTTATATGACACTGTAATCGAGGTGAGAAATAAACTTATGATCTTTTGATTATTAACTAAGGTAAAGTTACCTTTATTATATAAAAACTTACGCGATAAGTCCCGTTAGTTATTAATTATGATCTTTTTCCAGCCATACGAAAATTCCTAAACGCATCTCCCGGCGAACCTGTGTCCCGTAGTCTGTTAGTGCCATTATTGTCAGCGCTGTGGAGGCTGCAGAAGTGGGCGGGGCATCAAAGCGCTGTCAGATTCATCTCCTCATCCCTTCTCATAGTGTATGATGCTGCGAAACTTCGCAAGTCATGTGACGGAGACGGGTATGTGAAAGGCAGCATTCCTCACTTTTTTATCCCGCCAGGGGCGCTAGTGAGAATGGAGACCTGTCAAGTGTCAATTTCTAATCAGTTTCTCATAATCTATTTGTTTATCAATAGTTCAACGTTGTTTATGATAAAAATGTCGGAAAAATATGTATGTTTAATTTATTATTTATTTAAAATAATTTATTAATACGTATGTTTAATTAAGTTATGTAACAAATAGATGTTTGTTTACATTATGAAAACGACCGGTTGGCATTTGACAGGTCTCCGTTGACTACAGCGCCACTAATTTGGAACTAAAACAATGTGGCCATTATTGTACTATAAGGGTTTGTCGGAATATCAGCGTTGGCAGTGTGAATTTCACACAATCAACATTAGCTGAGACAAATCCTATTCACACTAGCGGGGTTGCCATGTGCGCTTGGTTCCATGAATGTAAATTATTATATAATTAATTCTTTTTTCTATTGTGTATGTATATTACTGCGTCTAGTTTGAATATAAGGAATTTTATTTTTATTTTTACTGGGATGTTATTGTATGATATGTTAATAGAATGCTTACTAGCTGCCGTTTTTCCTGGAGTATCGGAGGTGAATAAATAGAGTAGCAGTCAATGATGATATGGCATCAATGTTCATGATATATATTATCTATTTTGAAGTGTATTTACAAAGGTATTCCCTCTTTTTTTAAATAGATATCCAAAATTAAGTTCTTAGATTCTTTTCAGGTAAATAAATTCAGTTTTAAGAAGAATATACATATGTCGGGAAATTTGACAACAATTCTCATAGTTTGTTATTTATCAAGAAAAAAACGTATAAAGTGCATGTGTCAATTATCTGTAACATTTTACTTTATTTTTATTCCAGAGGCGACCACAAATCCATACCAGTCCGTCGGAAATCCGTGACCAACATGACCCAGGAAGGCGGCAACAACCTGAGCGGTCAACTGACAGAGACCGGCCCAATCTACCCTCCTGTCAACGCCGTGTCAATTAGTCCCATGGGAGAATCACAGAGGGCGTTCTCACCTCCCCCTCCCATTAAATCCACATGGTCTGAGGCCCTAGACAAGATGAGTGATAGCCATTCCTTCGAAAACAACTATGAAGACAAGTTGTCCAAGATTAAGTTAAACTATAAGACGGTTTTGGATGAGTTAGCCCATGAAAATTGTGTCACGTCTCCGTGGATTGTGGTTAAGGTGATCGATTTTGTCCACGCCGAGTTTAATGAGGGAGAAGGAGGGGTGGATGACAATTTTAAGGAGGGAGTCGATAACTTTGTTTCATTACTGGAAGAGTTGTTAAAGGAAGTTGAAGAGCATTTTTAATCTGTTAAGATTTACTTTATAATAGACAAACGCGCTCGCGATCTTTAACCCTTGCAGGATAGTCAGAGGTTCTGTTGTCCATCTCCGCAATTGCGAGGGTAGTAATTATATGGCCACCTCGAACCCACGTAATAGATAGTCAGTACTCAATGTGACAGGTAGTTAGCCATGTTACTATTTACTATGTACTCGTAATATGTGTGAATATATTTTTATAGATTGGTGTAATCGATGGGTTACAGATAATACATACATATATGATGTTTCTACGTTCCTAACGTGATAGGCAGACTATCAATCACCACATTGAATACCTGACTATTGTCATATGTGTGAATTATCTAAACGCGAAATTAATGCACAAACGAATTCTTTTTAACACATTTAAAGCATCACACATATATATTAATGCTTTGTTTTAATACTTATTATTTACGTAACACAACGAAATGTATTTTTTATACAATATACATATTTATAATTCTAGTCATAAGTAACTATATAAATAATTTACAACGATTTGTGTTGTTTTATTTCTCTTATGAAAGTACTATTCTTATTAGTTATCATCTAGGAATTACATCATTTATTGACTATAAAGTGATTGCCTAGCAATCTTTCACCCATTCCTGAAATATGTTACATTGTGTGTTATGTTTGTCGTTAATTTGTGTTGATAGGTATGTTACGAAGTGGAAAAATATGAATATATAAATATATATAATATATACATACATATATACATATATATATATATATTACTTTTTCTAGGGTTTACCCTTAGTTAATTTGAAATTTTGAAATGAGGATCGTGATATCTACCTACCCCACTATGGAGACAGGCGTGATGTATATGTATGTTATGGAAAAAATGTGCCATATACAAAGAAAAAACAGCCATACTTTTGCATAATGTACTCGTATAAATATATTTTTATTCAGCCAAATATATTTTCCCAAAAATTAGTACATACTAATAAACTTACAATAAACTAATCAAAAACAATTATGGGGCGCCCTAACCAGCGATTTTATCCAGGTAACCGGAACGGTGCTTACATAATACCGGCGTTATGACAAAATAACACTTTTTAGTGAAGTTAGATACTTTTCTTATAGAAATCTGTCATATTCTGAAAGAATTAGAAATTTATATAGAAGTTACATAACGAAAAATAAATCATTTTTATAGAAAAAAGTATTTAGGTTTTAAATGAATTAGGTATGGCTCAAATACGTCTTCAATCACATACTTAAAGTTTACAAAATCAATCCATTCTAAATTTGGTAATCAATTCCATCAAACTTGTTACTTTTAATTAGAAGGTATTTGAGTAATTAGAAATTGTTAATACATATGAAAAAATCTCTTTTTTTAATAATTGTAAATCATTGAAAACAATTTTAAGCTACTAAAGAAATCAGAGTAAATAATACATAGTTATTTTATATTTTTAATCAAGTTCATATATCTTTTTTTATTATCAAACAAAATCCAATGTAGTAAGCACCGTTTCTCAACATAGACAAACAAAAGCATTTTTATTTATTAGCCTCAAGTACACGAACGAAAAACAACGAAACTACCAAACAATCACATAACACAAGTCCGAAGCACCCACAGAGTAAAGAAAGAAAAACACAGACAACTGCGATCACATTGAGACATACATTACACATTTTTTTGGCGATTTTCTCCCATAAATTTGATTACAAAAACACGTCTAGTGGTAAATTTACAATCGCTACCATTCTTATAGTCAAAAAAGTTATATTATCACATTTTTTCGATGGAACCGCCATTAAGGCGGCTACACACGTTACAATCAACAATAGAAGTATTAGTATTCGCAAGCATTTGTTAGACTATAAAGACCGTGAGACACCAACAGTTATTCTAGGATATGCACCCTCGCGACTACGAAACGCATCGAATGAGTTTACGCATCGAGTCGCCTCGAGACCAATTATAATTCTCTAAAACTACCCTACGAACAGATGTATACACAGATTAATTTACAACGTTTCGCGTGACAAGGAACCCAGATTTTTGTTAGTCAATGTATTATGTATTCTATTTCACAGTTTGATTAGAAACTAAGATATAAAATACTTTGTACCGAAATACTCATTGCAAACTGACACTAGTATTTCGATCTCGCGTCAATTTGACATATGTCAAAAGACTATTTATATAATGACAATTTGACAGCTAAATTTTTCATCAATAAAGTATTGAATATTAGTAATTCAGCCGTAGGGTTCGATGTCACGTAGAACGTTATTAACGTTAGAAAGATAAAGGAATTACGTCAAGCGTTAATATAAAAGTCAGTCTTTAATAAGCCCTTTATCTATCTGACAGCTCTAAGCAATCAGTCAGTCTGGACTAGGCTGGATTTGTCAAAAATCGACCAATGAGAGCGGATTACAACTATTCTGATTGGTCGATTAATATGCACCTGTCAAAGTACAGTCAACCTGCCCTCAAATCGATAAAAATATTTTAAAAGTATGACTAGAAACCTTTCTATTTAACAAATTTCTACCAATTTTACATTATCACGTAGCGAATAAAATAACTGTTCTGACATTTATATTTGAAGGGAGTTTGACAGGTACCTGACAGATGCACAGTGGATTGGTGGCGCGTTTTGACCCTTTACACTCGCAAGGATGAAAACTGTGCTACCTTAGGCCATATCTGCACGTAAATTTTCTCACAAACTAATTGAACATTCATTATTATATTGTGTTAATTGAATTATATTTTATATTATCATTGAAAGCTTTTTTTTATTTACGTGAACAGTATTAAAACACGTGGTACCCAAAGTTTAAATCTAAATTTGTTCAACCTTCCACCTCAATCGTACCACATTCAAACAGAACGTAATGTTCAACGTGACATATGTAATTGAATTATATCTAGGAAAACAGATACAGTTATTTATTAATTCACATTTACAATATAATCACATTAATATTTAATTTACCATGGACGCCATTGATTGAATAAAAAGCAACGGATTAGGAAAAAGTATTAATATTGGATGGCCTACTTATTGTGGCTGTATTTAAATTATATTCAACCCTTTATCAACACCTATGTATGCTCACGGCAGAATTTCTAACAATCATAATCTATTAGTAAATGCACAACAAGAAAACAAAGTCAAATAGCATTCAAATATACACTAAAAAGCTTAAAAGATAATGTTAATATATGAAAAATATACCCATTTTGTTTTACTCTTTCCTTCTAACGCCCTCTGCGGTTGGCAACTCGAAACTAACAGGAATTACGCCACCGAAATTGACTGAAACGCACATTAACTACAATTTGTTTATGAATTTCGTCAAATCATTAAGAGTATTGTATTGTTCCAAGTTATTTCACCTGCAGAGGATAACTAAACATAGCCAGATGGCATGCATGGTAGTATGATACAATCAATTGAACGGACAACACTTGGTTTGGAACGAAAATGTTACTTGTTTCATTAATTTCATGGTTCTCAATATAAATAACATAAGACCGTTTTCAAACGTTAAATTTGACAATGACACCTGTTGATATATATTATTTAATGACTAGCGGTGGATGTGATGATGAACATAACGAAAAATAAAATGAGTATTAACCTATTGCAAGTAAACATTGGACAAGTAGCGTTGTATTCATATTATATTGATAACTTCCACATGTAGATTGTTTTTTTTTTGCTTTTTACCCAAAAAAAACACTATTTCAAATCAAATACCAAATTTGGTCCTTCGAACCGTAACATTCGTAACATTTTCGTTCCGTGCCAGCCCTTATATCTTGGGAAGGCGTTGGGTCGCGATTTGCGTCGCCGGCGTGGAGGGAAGGGCGCAAGCGTGGCTGTCCGCGTACCGGTGCGCCGCGCACAGTCTCGCGCCGCAGCGGCAAGCGTGCTCGCTGGCAACACTGAGCTTGCGCTTGCACACGCAGCAGCGGCGCGTCCGCTTGCGCTCTGGTATCACTGAGGGAGGCTCTGTTGTTTCGGTTACTGGCACCGGCTGGGAATTAGAAAAATATGAGTTACTTTTATTTTCATCGTATATGTATATATATATATATATATATAAAAAAATAAATTTATTAATGTTTTGTAATTGCAGGTTGTTTATATAGTTCCTCGATATGTGAAAATTAGTGTCCTGGTATATGCCTGAACATATATGTATGAACTATATATGTCGAGTTGGACTATAACGTTCTCTGTGGATACGACATGTCGCAATTGCTTATTACGTTACATTGAAATGAAATGAATGAACTGGTAAACTATTGGTTTAATGTACCATAAATGAACGTTTTTAGACATCAATATGTCGTTTTTAGACCTTTAAAACCTCTACAATTGGTCCTTTAAACCTGTGTGTTAACAATGAATATCTACTTTCGAAGACCTTACTTACCTCAACAGTTGGCTCTTTAACCCCTTCATTATGGACCTCGGTACTTTTCTGCAGCCTGCGGTGTCGGCGCTCACTAGCTGCCACGTGGTGGTTTCCCGCCAGATGGAGCTGCTCCGAGTTGCGGTGCCGCGAGAGGGGCGCGGGCGGCGGGGGCGCACGAGATAGTTCCGACGTGGACCGCGAGAGGGCGCGACGCCATCCTACGGAGACGGGGCCTGCAATAACGAAAATTAGTTGTTGTATATGTCCTAAACATAACTAACTAATCCACTAGGTAGATAACTAACGTAATAAGTGACGTACCCCAACCCACATCCTTTAAAAAGAAAAAAAGAAAACATTTATACGGACTGAGAGACAGTTAAAAAACAAACAAGTAAACACATATTTCAAGTCAGAGAGACAGTATCTCTGTGGTACCAAAAAGGTATTGACTCGGCACGTTGCTGTAAATAATCCACAGCACCAGTATTATGTTAATCCCCGTTATTTAGATGTATTAAATTCAATCCCCAATTTTATCATTCATTTTATACATTTTCTAATCCATTCAGCCTGAATAAAATTCCAGCTTACTATGCTTGGTCAGCTCATTGCTCTTTAATAATAATAATAAAGCATTTACATTATGATGTCATTACACACACATACATTCACGTCCTTTTAAACTCTTTGGACAGAACCTCAGACACTATATCTTCTAGGTCACTTTTAGCATGGACAGTATTGGCTATCTATAACAAATTATCCCTCTTCCACTGCTACTTCTACTACTTCTAATAATAATAAAGGATTTATTTACAGCAACAAAAACATACACAATACAAATATTTTACAAATCAAACTTACAAACTAGGAGGTATAGCTTGTGCGTGTTATTGTCGCAGCATAAAGGTTCTAACTCAGCTGGGTATGTTACGTTTGGCGGCAAACGCAACGCTGATATTATGTTAGAACCAACAAGAGGGCATTTTTTTTGGAAAACATCGACCATCAACTGTAAAAACATAAAAAAAACTTTGTCTTGTAAATTGGTCCTTTGAACTCACAACCTCTACTCCACTCACCATAGTTCCCGGTGCCGTGCAGCGCGTCGGCCTGGGGCATGGCGCAGACGCCCTCCTCCAGGATGGGCGTGGAGGTGGCTTCGCAGGGCCTGCCCTTCACCAGCACCGACCCTGACAGGGCTTCGGACAGGTTCAGCTCACGGTTCAGAGATTGGACCGATCTGGGGACAAATGTAGAGACGGATCTTAAATGGTTATTTCTTACATAAAATAAGTTAAAGATTATAGTCAGAAATGTAGTATTAGAGACAGCTCTTATATGTTCAGTTATTTCACTATATCATTTTGTGTTCTCAGTGAGACATATTTATGGAAATGAGCGCATTTATTTTCCTATGTACCCTTGTTTTTATGTATTTATTTTCTGTGTTCATTTATGTTTTGTTTCCTTAGTAAATAAATAAATATATGGTTATTTTTACATAGAATAAGTTAAAGGATATAGTCACAATCGTTTCTTAGACTGAAAGTCAAAACACAAACGCGTTCACGACCATTAACCCTTGCGGGGTAGTCAGAGGTTCAGGTGTCCATCTCCGCTATTGCGAAGGTAGTAATTCTATGGCTACCTCGACCCCACGTGTTAACCAGATAGTTAGTACTCAATGTGTCAGGTGGTAAGCCATGTCGCCTTGCAAGCACTGACTATTTACCTGTTCAGGGAACAGGTAGGTTTCCTCACGATGCTTTCCCTCACCGTAGTATTTGACGCATTTCGTAAATGTATTTTTATGACATAAAATACGTAAAAGGATATAGTCATAATTGTTTCATTTACATATAAAGATAGGGAACAAACTATATTCATATTAAGTTTGCTAACATATGTTAAAATGTTGGACTACGAAAACCTATATTAGAATACTATAGTCCTAGTTAGTGATCAGTTATGACACGCTAGGCAGGCAGTAAGCAACTGGTTACATGCTACCAGTACGATAAACTAAAATTATAGTTTTAAGAGATTCGCGATTTATACTCAAGATAATATTACGCGATAAGTCCCGTTAATTATTTATCATAACTAAAATTCGTTTAATTACAATGATGATTCAAAACCCATAAGTTAGCAACTGACCTATATACAACTACAATAACTACATAACTGTGACATAAATATACATAGTTTGTTGATGATTTATCCATCTATCTTGCCAACACGTAGATTAAAGGTATCCATAGAATTACTACCTTCGCATTACAGAGATGGACACCTGAACCTCTAACTACCCCGCAAGGGTTAATGGTCGTGAACGCGTTCATCTTTTTATCTATGTAACTCTGACATAAATATATGTAGTTTTATGATGATCATTTATTCATTAGATCACTAGATCATTAGATCATAGATTCAGATAGTGGAGGCAGAGTTAAGAACTACGCTTTTCTACTGCTTTCCAGTCTGGTCGTTGATTATATATGCTATATATGTATTTATCTATATATAATAAGTATATTCCTTAAATATACGTTGACTAGTACCCTTAACACAAGTCTTAAAAGTACTTACCAAGGGGCTAGTTCAAATGGTGTAATAACGTCCTACAATATTATTATTAATATTATTACTACTCACCTTTCCGACTCAGTCCTATTAATGGGTGGCAGGAGCGTGAACGTGTCGTAGTTGTAGTGGCACGCGGAGGGTGCGCAGAAGGGCGCCGCCTCCTCCGCCCTGCCCAGCGCCAGGGACTCCTCGCTGCGGGTCTTCAACAGGCTGTCCAGGGGGTCTTCTGTTCACAAAACAAGTTATAATTTAATATATCAATCAGCCTATGTCAGTCCAAAATAAAATGTATCTGCCAAATCACTGGCAGTGGCAGGAAATGTCACAAGAATGGTGGCTATTAACGTGTGTATCAATCAATCAAACAGCCTATGTCAGTCCACTGCTGGACGTAGGCCTTCCCAAGGGTACGCCACAAAACACGATCACTCGTGGCCCTCATCCAACCACTACCAACGACCTTTTTCAGGTCATCAGTCAATCTAGCTGGGGGCGTCCTACACTACGTTTACCGGGACGCAGAATTTAATATGATCTTGTAATCAACATGTGTATTATACATACTTCCTTTTTCATTGTGGCGGGTAAGTCAGAGTCTTGTGTGGCAATCTTCGAAATGTCGAAAGCATGTTAGTTATGGGTAATCGTACCGCGTTTCACTAGATATACAGCACCCAACATTATAGTTTGTGAACCGTATCGCCGTATACAGGCACTGGCTATAAGCTATCCGGAGGGATAGGCAGGTTTCCTCACAATGATTTCCCTCACAGTATTTTTCGGTTTATTCCGCAAATTGATTTTATAACGAAAAAGTACATAGAAAAGCATCAAACTTCATTTCCATCAGTACATGCTCAGTCGGAATTTAAATCCTGTACCCACTGATACAGAGTCACGCCCCAAACTGAGCTACACAGATCCTTTTTTATAAGTAAACTAGTGACCCGCACCGGCTTCGCACAGGTATAAATTATATAGTCAACTCAAGTATTTACTGGATGTTATTATACATATAAATCTTCCTCTTGAATCACTCTATCTATTATAAAAAACCGCATCAAAATCCGTTGCGTAGTTTCAAAGATTAAGCATACAAAGGGACATAGGGACAGAGAAAGCGACTTTGTTTTATACTATGTAGTGATGTTGTACTGGGACACGTACTAGCTTTCTGTATGGTGAGGGCGTCCATCTTCTTTCGTATCTCCACCATTTTGCCCATGGTGACGGCGTTGTCCCTCG
The DNA here is from genome assembly GCA_030578115.1 of Leucoptera coffeella. Taxonomy (NCBI): domain Eukaryota; kingdom Metazoa; phylum Arthropoda; class Insecta; order Lepidoptera; family Lyonetiidae; genus Leucoptera; species Leucoptera coffeella. Next base: position 28,072 of record JAMBLF010001557.1, read on the forward strand.
TGGTGGCTTCGTCCGGGGGAACGGTCGGCGGGTCCGGGGTCGGCACTGCAATACATATGACAGTACGTAGAGAAAATGTATGGATTAGTTTCATATCAGCATTATCAGCATATGGATCAGAATTCTGGTCAATAATCTATATATAATCATGATTCCTTGTGGACTAGTCATAGGCTCATGTGTTCATTTTCGAAAGTATAAGACTGACTATTCCAACTACCTATTCTGATAAGGCATGTTTCTTATTGATGTTTCCGCTCATAGAACAGCCTTATTTTACAGAATAGTGTAAGTAAGGAAAGTAACACATAAACACCTTTCCCATCTCATTTACCAGCACACAAAGTTTTGTTTTATATCACATGCTAGTCTTACAGTATATCTCATAGGTTCCTTACACTGATTAAGGGATGTCAAAATAAATATGTATTTATGTCATATAAGAGTAAGAGTTTACACAATGTATAAGTACTTACACCGATCACTTTCAATGGGCGAGTAGCTGCCATCTTCGTTCTCCTTGACTCGCAGCAGGCTCACTCTACCTCCCTCCCGGAACACCAGGACTGTCACTTTACAGCTCGCGGCCGAGCTGCCGGACAGGTCCTCTCTGGGAAGTAAAGGAAATACATTATAAGTTACGCTATAGTATGATAACATACATCACATAAACATCATGGCGGTTACTCCAAAAGAGCCAAAGGAAAAGATCACAGAACTCAATTTGTATCAACCCTGACAAACTATTTTTGCTTCATTGACATCCATAGATGTATGCTTACATGCTTGATGGTTAAAGGTCCTTCTATAACTTTCTGACTAATCTCTAAGTTAGCTCCAAATATAATATCTGTCCACCCCAAAATGCAAAACAGTTACATTATACAAAATGGTCCCATTGGGAACTAATTTCAGATAACTATGCAACCCAACTAAACACCTCAAAATGAATTTAGAAACATACACATATATACTACTTACACATTTCCATATTTATTTACAAATAGCTCATTAGAGCTAAGGCTACAGGACTATAAGAGATATTAGACTATGGGAGCAGACAATTTATGGATTCAAGAGGAAAAAGAGTAAACAATCCATCATCTATACTCAATATGGATCCTTCTAACCCAATAGTTAAGTTAATAATAATAATGCATTTATTTACAGCCATATCAAAGAAGACCAAGAAGCGATTGTCTCTTAATGTACATTGTATGTATTTAAGTAGCTCAGTACCACGGTAAAATGTACAATAGTTTAATAGTTCAGTTGAAGATTGACACTGACCAAGGAGATAACTTTATATTCATCCCAAAAGACTATAAACATAGAAATTTCATGCATACCTATTAACCACTCTTGGCGCTTCAGGCCAGGCAGTCCTGAGGGGTGGTGGCAGACGTCTGGTGGCCACAGGACCCCCTCGGAGACCCAGCACAAGCCGGAGTCTCGCTCCATCCGAGATTGAGAGCTCAGACAGAGATCTCCCATCCTCTAACTCTTGTAAATGGTATAACAAGTGTTGTTGGGATACTGGTATACCTGGAAAATGGGAGGGAGATGTGTGAATATATTTAATAATAATAATAAGGACATTATTAAACCAATTAAACTAGCCCCTTGGTAAATTCATTTAAGACTTGTGTTAAGGGTACTAGTCAATGTATATGTAAGAAATATATACATATTATATATAGATAAACACATATATAGCATATATAATCAACAACCATACTGGAAAGTAAATAAAATGTGTAGTTCTTAACTCTGCCTCCACTGGGAATCGAACCTGGGACTACACGATTAGTGTTCAGGTGCTCAACCAATCCCACCCCAAAGGTCATCAAAATGATAGCTTTGTTGTGATTTCCACAGCATAATAATCGTGTTGTGAAAGTGTGGAGCTCTCTACCGGAGACTGTGATTTGTGCGCCCTCAGTGAACAGTTTTAAAAACAGGCTTGATAAACATTTTAAAACTTTAAAAACTCAAGTGCAATGATATACGCGCATCAGCTTGAACAGCTGCTAGTGTATTTAATAAAAAAAAATATATAGAAATAATGAGACAGCACCTTTTCACTGCATCAAATGCCTACTCCTTAATATTATAGTTGTGTCAAAGTGTGTATATAAATAGTGTTATGTCAAAATGTATACATAATATAAGCATTGAATAAATATTTTTCTTCTTTTCTTTCTTGTATAATCACAAGCTTGTATACATAAATACATATGTGGAAGTCAACTATTTATCAAATTGAGTTACTTGCATATTTTGTATCAGTGAAACAAGATCTACAATTGTTGTATTGTAACAAAGTGTTAATATTCAAGTATAATTGTGCAAAATTGTAGGCCCAATGTATTACTGTTTTATAGAGTAACTACAAAAGAATTTTTGTAACTTTGAATGCATTTAACTCCAAAAAACTTAACTCAATATATTATTCTATAATGTATTTTAAATTGTGGGATTTTATATTACAAATATGTACACAGAAAAAGAGTAAACTTCTTTTCCATTGGTACATTCTCAGTCAGTAAAAGTAAATTTATATCACCTCTGCAGATATACATTATTGCAGAGGGCACCACATATTTATTGCCTATTGTCTCATACAAACATGCATGCTAGAACCTTCTTTCATTCTAATACATACACACATCACACCCATATCCCTGAAAAGGAAACAGACATCTAAAGACCACATTTTTCATAATCCAGACAATCCACTATAGGTTGAACATCTTAACATACACACATACTACTTAACTTAACATATTAACTTAACAGTAATATACACACTCAGTGGCTATAAGTAACTTAGTTCTGTGAATTCTTTAACAGGTATTAGATCTGATTGTCAGAATGATGTCATTGTTTTGTTATTACACTTATCAGGATGACAATCTATACGTTGAAGCTATAAAATGTGGAGTTGAAATTTGATGAATACCTACATCTTTTTGATTACAGAACAGATTAGAATTACTTTCTTGTAGCTTTTAGTATGAACCTAAAATTTATATAAACAAATGTAAATTTTGGTGATCACAGTTAGAATATATTATGATAACAATGTGATAAATAAATAGATACTATTTAAATTGTTATAGCTATTTGAAACAGGGCTAATAGATACAATAAGTTTGTCTAATTATGCAGCATCCTGGACTAGTGCCAAGAATGTACTTCACACAATCCATTGACCTAGGAATGTTTTTCATTGTATCACTCAAAGTAAATAACCATACCCTATCAACAAATTATACCTAAACTTAAATCACACCTAAAGTGACAAGGACCAGGTGTGTGTTTATGCTAACGATAAGTGCAGAACTGCGTCTTTAACAACGTTTCACGTGATACATCGCGTGCACATACACAAAGAATGATGGTATTGTTGTGCAACCATACATACCTTCAACGCGGAATATCTTGGACTTGATGGCGAATATCGTGTCGGATGGTGACACGGTCATCTCGAAGGCGGTCCCCGTGAGGGTTTCCACTAAAACTTCCATCGTCTGCTGGGTTCCATCTTCGCGGAACCCCTTGCCTCGGTTCGACAGTCTCTCTGGGTAACCATGATGTGACATCGCACAGATTCGTTATTTACGACTACCTGCACAACATTTCCACCAGCACACGAGCTCAGCACAAGCCAATACGCGATATTGCAGGAAAAAATTCAGTAATTAAGCACCTATGACGAATATGTGACGTTCGTAACTAGTGAATACGGGTTGGTGATAAAGTCCTCTAAATCATAATATTCAAGCTAATAACAATGGGAAAACTAATTTTAAAATCATATACACTATGTAGAAAACAACTAAGTAACCATTAAAGTAATAATTCTCCAATAACTCTCAAAAATTAGAAAAAAGACAGATGTTTGTAATTTTTTTGCTAGTTGCGTGCGCTGTCTTTCTGTTGATTGATAGATGAATGAATGACAATTGGCAAGATGTCATTTCCATCTTCTATGATTCATACGTATCTGTGTTTACACAAAATACTTTCAACTCCGATTAGATATTACAATGCAGTACTGAGAAAGTAAGAAGAATTTTCAAAATATTACAATTTTTATGTAACTGATTCTTAATTAAAGAATAATATTAATATCTTTTATAATTTCATCGTTACCGGTAATGTAATGGTAATTCATCAAATGGCACAAAGTTGATGTATGAGAATGAATTAGAATATACTAGTTACTTGAATATTATATTAATAGTTTAGTGAAAACTTATCATGAGCCATCTTTTATCATTCGGTCTCTTTTCCGCTGTCATTTTATTTTATATGTGGCAATGTTGCTTGGTATAATCAATCTTGACCGTTCAATCAATCGTTCTTTCCGTGTTTCCTACGTTCGCCGTGTGAACGCTGTTCTATTTTAGAGGTTATAAAAATGGTTAGTATTTTCGTAAATAAGCACAATTTTATCGTAATTCAGTTAATAATGGTGAATGCAATACTTTGACTTCTAGTAGATAACATGGAACGATGTCAATATGTGTATATTTCATCGTTAAATGTGAGTGAAAATTCTCTTTATGGAGATGTGAACATGTGGCTTGGTTTTCTTTTTCCAGACTCGTAAACGCCGTAACGGAGGACGGGCTAAACACGGCCGTGGTCATGTTAAAGCCGTAAGATGCACCAACTGCGCCCGTTGTGTGCCCAAAGACAAGGCGATCAAAAAATTCGTCATCCGTAACATTGTCGAAGCGGCTGCAGTCAGAGATATCAATGATGCATCCGTCTACACCTGTAAGTTCTAATTTACAAATCTAATATTACTTTGCGAATTATAAATTTGATATTAGGAAATAGTATTTATGATATTGATTGATTATTACCGATAGGTTACTATTCGAGTACCTATGGTTAGGATCCCGACTACAACATACATTTGTTGGTGAACTAGTGCAAGATTTTATGGTTTTGATGCATATAATTTCTGGTTGCGGAACCGGCTCATTTTGAGAGAAATTTGTTGTGATGTTTCATATCATAAGTAATGCTAGGTACACTGTACAGGGACATTAGAAGTAATAAGTGTTTATAATTATTGTATATAAGTACAGTGATATATCTTTTCGAAGCGCTCTTATTGGAATATTAATGTAAATAAATCATTAGTGTTTCTTGACATATTTAGTTGAAATATTGTGTGTGTGCATGATTCTGTTAAATACTATGAGTTCAATGGTTCAACACAATTTAACTTATCAGGTTATCCAATACGTGAAGCTACCTAAATGTTCACTATCATTATACCTTTTGGGGCAATCAGTAGTTAATGTGTGTATCCCTGAAACTGAAAGATATCTACATATCTTATATTATGTTTAGACTGTGTTAGCTTCTGAACTCTGCTCACAAATTCTACATTCTGGAATTAACTTTCATTTGAGATTTGCTTGTATTGTGCTATGTACACAAATGATCCTTGTAATAACAAGTTAGCTATTATGATGGAATATTATTAACATACACATCTCATCTCCCTGAAGTTGAGAAAGTAATTTAGATACCATGTCATTATAGCAGGAACAAATTCTGGACTAATTTATCAAATTATTAGTAGCCGTTATTATTTGTTTTTAATACTATTTAAATACTAAAAATTCATGAAATAATCTCTTTTTATTGCATCCATTTATTATCTGTAATAATCTTCATAGTTACCATCATCCATACCAGAGCATGTGTATGTCTAATACCTATTCTTCACTACATCTCAATATACTAAGATAAAATAATACAATAATACTAAACCTCCTTTATCTATTCCAGCGTTCCAGCTCCCCAAGTTATATGCTAAGCTTCACTACTGCGTGTCATGCGCTATCCACAGCAAAGTGGTGCGCAACAGGTCCAAGAAAGACAGACGTATCCGTACGCCACCACAGCGGTCCTTCCCCAGAGACATGGCGCGCCCACAAAACGTGCAGAGGAAGTGAATCAATAAACTTTAAATAAGCTATGCTGTTTTATTTTGGTCTATATTTAATAATAATTGATATACATACATATACACTCACATCCTTTAATCCCTTTGAGGTGGACAGAACCTGTTTTGCACACAAAAAATTGGGGTTGTAATGTAATATTGGTGACAGGTTACTAACCCATCACCCAATAGATTCTATTTACGCCTGTCCCTTGGTCAACTCTTACGATATGCTACGAAGAACAGCAGCTAGTTAGCATTCTTTTTTTGTCCCCCCTAGCACTGGACTTCCAGACTTGTACAGTACAAGTATTAAGATAATTCACATAGAAGCGTGTGTGGTAGTTGAGTGGTTCTGTTGATTTTTGGCTACTCTTCTTCATATGCCAATTTTTATGTTAGTTTCAGTCCAGTTATTGAGTGACAATGAACTACATGAAATGATAAGTGCTGAAAGTTTTCCTGCTTCCTTAATATTTTTACACCCCTTTTGAGATTATAATCTATTACTGGTGTAACATCCAATAAAAATGACATAACTCACAGTTGAATGGACTTGTATTGGTTTCAGTTATTTTTTATTGTTGAAGTTGCAATTTTACTGCTAACATTCACGACCATTAAACTTTGCGGGTTAGCAGGGATTTAAGTGTGTACGGCCACCTCAACCCCACGTTTTAATGTACAAGAGAGCACCTAATGTGACTGACTAAATTATGTCGCCACTTACAATACCTACTCAGGCAATGGGTTGGTATCCTCAATGTAACAGCTATAATAATTGCATAAGCGTACATAGAAATTCTTACTTTCCATCCTTTATATGGTCATGCTAATACTAGCCTTGAAAGCGATGTTTTATACTATAAACTGGGTTTCAAAATTACTAAGAGCTTTCCTGTTTAGCGTCGTGACTCAATGATTACTAACTCGCCTTTGGTAGGCTAGGTAGCTATTAGGCCTACCTCTTGACGGACAGGCTAGTTTGTTATTTAGGGTAAAATACCTACATTCAGGTCCTTTAATATCTTTCAGGGTGGACAGAACTTGGGACATAAAACATACGCCCAATATATCCTTCGTCGTTGTGTAATATTTATTCCTTGTCACTTACTCGCCTCCTACAACATGCCGTAAAAAACGGCAGCCAATTAGCAGTTTTAATGTCGTCGCAGCTAGCACAGGATTACCAAAGAGCAAGGGTAAAATAATACAAAAAGTAATTGTAAGTATCTTTATTGAGTAAGCACGCACATTCAGAAACAATCTATGTACAACAAATATTACTTTATTTTACTACTAACATTAAATTACAAGGTACATAATATTTTACATGCATCATTGTTTTTATTACTTTCGTTGCAGTTATTGTTGAGGAATGTGATATGATTATTTTCGTATTATTGGTGATTTAGAATGAAAACTGTTTTTTTCGTTTTTAAATTGGCAATCTTCAAATTATTGTAATACTGATTTGAAATGTAGACAAAATATATTGAAAACTATATAATTTACTAAAAGTACTTGTTATATATCTAAACTTTCCCAATAACACAAAGAAAGGCAGACTTATGAAATAGTAAAATATCAGTAGATAGATATTTAATCAACTATAATACCTTTGATTTTCTTTATTAAACATTTAATTATGTATGTATAAAATGAAAGTACATAATGTACACAATTATCATTGTTAAAAGGTAACAGCCCAGTCTTAGTTTTCATGTCAATTAAAAAAAATAATCAAAATTTATTTCATTGAAAAAATCAAATTAGAGTACCCGCCACATAAGGTGGCAGTAGCCAAACTTGGAACTAAATTTGACGTTTCCGCCATTGCGTGTTATTTTGTATGAAAGGTAAATTTAGTATTACCAGCGTTGTGTTTTTTGCCCACTCTTTGTAATTTTTATGTTTGTTAAGGGTGATTATAATAAATTGATTTCTGGAGTTTCTTGTTAGTTCTTCTCCAAGGGTCTCCGCTGAACTTCTTCTTCTCAATCGTTACGCTCTTATCAGAGCGGTCGTGGTCTTCATGACGTGGCATCTTGAGCAGCCGAAATGGTTGGTGAACTAACCTCGGTAAAAATATGTAAACAAAGATCGTTACAAATGAAACCTCAATATAATGTATCGAGCCGTATGGCACAGTGCCATGTTTGAAATAGTTTTTTTACATACATACATACACATCACGCCTGATTCCCTGTAGAGGGGTAGGCAGAGATCACGGATCCCCATTTGTCCCGATCCTGACAGACCACTTTCGCTTCATTGACATTCATACATTCTCTAATACACTCTCGGCGGTTATAGGTACTCCTAACGTCACCTTTTTTCAATATAGCGTCTATCTGACTGTTACATATATGTCTTATTAGGCCGGCCCCTACGTAACCGCCCTTCCACTTCACTCATATATATTCCTTTTGTCAATATATAGTTTTTTTAATTTGTACTTAGATCATAAAATAACTTTCAAAGAGAGCTTATGATAGGGCCTATTTTGAATAAAAATATTTTGACTTTTGACTTTGGTATATTAATTTGTTTTATTTGAGTTTATAGCTCTGCAACCAAAGATCGTTACAAATGAAACCTCAATATAATGTATCGAGCCGTATGGCACAGTGAGTGCTAGTTTTGGCGTGTTTACTGGCAACACTGGATTACGCGACTGTGGCGACGCCTCCAACTGCCACCTTATGTGGCGGGTACTCTAGAAATGGCCTGAAATAAAATAAACAGTAATGTTTGTGCCAGTATCCCGAGAAACAACATGAAGTATGAGCCCTTAGTATTTTTAAGGGCATGTAATAAGCCAGTATGTAATGAATTTAAAGTTTAGGCAGGATTCCAATATATATATTGCTTCAAACAGCTTTACTGTTCTGTATTATCCTGACCTTTTCCTAAATCTGCATCTTAAAAAAACGAAACTGGCTCTATTGAAATTACAAAACTTATACAGCAATACTTAACAACTACATTAGGGTCTTATCTTGTATATAGTTTGAGGAAGTTTGCCTGATGGCTTCGGTTGCTCTGCCGTCTCCATTGCTTGTTTGAGGTTCTTCTCAAACACCTTTTTGGAGTCGCAGAAACCTTGCTTTGTCTTACCAAAGGAATTGGGACCGGCTGATGTTGGAGTTTCCCTGTAAAGATGGAAATGTAGTTACAAAATAAATAAACATTAGCATTATAAACAAGAGATTAACTTAGCAGAACTTAATTGTAATAAATCTTATCCTCAGACTAAACAGTGTGTGAAAGACTTAACAAGTTAAAACTAATAACAAAAATGTACAGGTGATTAACCATGACTAACCATACAGCTAAAGACAATAACATGGTTAACCAATATTATAACCAAATGATCACATCGAGGGATACTTTATAGATATCAAGGAAGCAATAAACTGAAAAATAATATGTATTAATATTTACCTGCCAATATTCCTCATCCGCATCTTGGCTTCAGCCGGCATCTCTTCAGGCTCATCATCATCATCATTGTTGAAGACTGATGCCACCGTGGGCTTTGGCTTCACAACTGCAGCACTCTTTGAGGGACCACCAAGGCTCAACTTAATGGGAATTGCCTGTAGATACATAAGATTATTGTTCAGCTAACCTATTCCTTAGTATAGTCAGTGCTTGTAAATTTACCACCTGGGTAACAGTCACTGCTTGTAAATGGAGACACAGTTTACTACCTGCTAGGTTAGGTATTGATTATATGGTAAATTGTGTGGGATGATGTGGACCTTAACAAAATAAAAGAAATTGTTTTTTGCAAGTACTTTTTTTGTTGTGAGCACCAATTATCAATATTCTTTAACTTATTATGTCCATCCTTTTGGGATTTTGAATGTGAAATGTATGTAATAGATTATAAAAGTCAAAAAACCCACAATTTAGATACAGTTACACATGGCTGCTGCAAAATTCTATACTGGCTAGTTCAATGTAATAAAAAATAATATGTTAATCATGGTTTTGCCAACGTACCTTGGTTTTCTGAAGGTCAATGGAGATCTTAGTGATGCGAGGAGGTGGTGGCGGGGCTGGTGCCTCCCTTTCAGCACTCCTGGATCTTGATCTTTTACCTGCATAGACAATATAAAGAAGTTCATATGTGAGGTAGTTAAAAATGTCAATTAAATCAATAGATAAAAGGACAAATTGCGTTTCACATGCAGGACAAATGTGTGATTAACATTTGTTATTATCAATACAATACCGGAACATTTTTGGTTCATAAAAATTATCACATAAAATATAACCACTTTAGTTTTGTTTGATAACATATCAGAAATTTTATGACCTATTTTATTATTTTTGACACTATTCTACTTACAACATGACTACTTACACTACTCTCATATACTTTATCCTTATTCTGACTACTTACCATATGCTTGAGCGATCACAACCAATATCTAACTATTTTATCTGATATTCATAACCAATGTTTGCCCAGTTACAGCCCTTCTAACAAACAAGACAGGTCATGCAAATATATGCATAGATATTAACTATGTAAAAGAATAAGTTCTAATAGAATAATAAGACACAACTCACGTTCATAATCCCGCCGTCTGTGGTGAGATCGATAGCGTTCCTCAGGTGAGGAAGATCGACTTCTTGACCGCGATCTGGATTTTTCATGGCTTCGTTTTCTGTCTCTGCCGTGTCTGCCCTCGTCCTTGTCTCGGCTGCGATGCCTATAATCATCACGAGCGTTTCGAGAAGACCCTGCCAATGCCAAAACACTGGCAAACATAAATAAAAGGCTTCATAGGAAACCTAGCCTAGAGAGTATATTAGTTAAGTAAAAACTGCCTATAACTCCAAGGAATACCTTTGTCGTATTTGTAGCTTCGGCTGCTCATCTTGCTTGTGTTCTTCTTCGATAATTACTGTCAAATTGGACTCTTTGAACTAATAGTAGCATGTATTATCAGATTGTATTGTGGCTTCTTACTTTTCTTGGTATTTTTTTTATTATGTCTCATCCGTCAACTAAATGAAATCACGTACAAACATTCCTTGAAAAATAATTATTCATAACGATTTTTAAGTTATAGATTAAACTACTGGAATAATAATAGATGTTAGTTAGTACGAAACGAAATACACCTACACACCTTAACACCTAAACCTACAATGTTTAAAATAATAGAAGAAATAAAGAACCTGCCTGCTTGTGTGTGTCACTCGTTTCGTTTGCTTTGTTTTGATTAGTGTCAGCTAGTTAAAATTTGAGGTTATGCAATAAGGACATAAATAAAAGATATATGGTTTTTTAGGTCTTTTTGACACTTTTTAGTAGAGAAATCTAGAACCATGATACCATTACGACGTTCAAGGAAATTTCTCAGTTATATGTTGAGAGATTCTCACAGAAAATGCAAATATTCTACCGACGTAAATCGTTTTGGTTCTATGAAGGATAAATTGGATAATGGTCCTGGATTGAAAGACTTTATTGCAGGAACATCTTCTTCTGTTAACTTAGATACAGTAGACATACCTTACTTGCCTAGCAGTGTGCTAGAAGTGCGGAAAAGAAAAGTTTTCTTTGATGTGTACGGTTGTCAAATGAATTTGAGTGACACTGAAATAGTCTGGTCTATCTTGAAGAAAGAAGGATTTGAGAAGACAGAGAGTGAGGAAGAAGCAGATGTGTTCCTTGTAATGACTTGTGCTATCAGAGAAGGCGCAGAATCCAAGATATGGTACAGATTAGATCATTTGCGAGGTTTCAAGAGGCGGAGAGCTTTATCGAAGTCTCACAGGCATAGACCAGTGAAAATTGGTATTCTAGGTTGCATGGCTGAGAGACTAAAAGAGAAGCTGCTTGAAAAGGAAAAGTCTGTTGATTTAGGTAAGTGTTATATGTATAACTTATTTCATACAATTTCTGATAGTTCTTTCAATTGCTTAGAACTAAGGGAATGTTAGGTAATTTCAGTTTCAGTTTCTGTACAGTTTCTACGATTGAGAACAAAAATTGTTAATAATAATGAGAACTTTACAGTCTCTTAGTTTGGTTCTAGATTGTCTTAGGTTGTTTTGTCTAGAGAGTATAATTTCAATAACAAAATTAATATCACAAACCTTAATATTTCAGTTGCCGGCCCAGACAGCTACCGTGACTTACCAAGACTCCTGGCCCTCACAGACAATGGCCATACAGCTGTTAACGTTCTCCTGTCACTGGATGAGACGTATGCCGATGTTATGCCAGTGAGACTTAACCAGGATAATGTTACTGCATTTATGTGAGTAATATGAACTACATACTTAACATAATGTCAATTTGTTTTTTGGGGCAACTTGAGGATTTTGTCTATAGTGATACCTGCTATTGACATAAATACATGAATTTTGAATGAGTGAATTACTACGGAATTTCTTCTTATTTTTATGTTTTTATTGTTGTGTTGCTATTATTTAGAATTTCGATTTATTTCATGATTATTATTACTGTTTGTTTATATTTGTAAATATTATATTATTATTATTCAATTTGGTATTGGAGTAACCTGTAAGAATATCAAATTCAATGAATAAAATAAATAAATTAAATCATAATATTACATGAGACTTATGTGCATTATGTATTATTTGTATAATAATACCATTAATTTCCAGCTCAATAATGCGTGGTTGTGACAACATGTGTACTTATTGCATAGTGCCTTTTACGAGAGGCAGGGAGAGGTCAAGGAATGTGGCGTCTATTGTGGATGAAGTGAGACATTTGTCAGACCAAGGTGTCAAGGAAGTCACCCTTTTAGGGCAGAATGTCAATAGGTAGGTACAGAAACCTTTTACATACGCATTGATGTAAAGTTTTGATGAAGTCTTAAGTCAGAGCGAATGGGATATCATAGTGATGCATTCATAGTTATTATCGACCTAACGTTTATCAGTTATATGACTGGCCATACCAGAAGGTATGACATATACTAGCAACTATAATACATACACATTAGCCGGTTTTCCTTTAGAGGTCTGATTAGGTTAGGTTAGTTACTGATCCAGACAAACCACTTTCGCTTCATTGATACTCATACTCACACAGTGGTTATAGGTACTTTTAAAGTTACCCTTTTCCAATATGGCGACTATCTGACTGTCACACGTCTTAATAGGCTGGGTTATTTAATTAATATTTATTTTATTTTAATTGCAGTTACAGAGACACAAAAAGTCAAGTAGAATACCAAGAGACATCTATTGTTAAAGGCTTCAAAACTGTCTATAAAAGCAAGAAAGGAGGTCTAAGGTTCGCTGACTTGTTGGAGCAGGTGTCAGCCGTTAACCCGGAGATGCGGGTTCGATTCACGGCGGCGCATCCTAAGGATTTTCCCGATGAGGTATGATAGTAATATAAGCCACAGTTGTTTTAATACAGATGGAATTACAATAGGCATGTTGACAAATTTTGAGAAACTGTTCTATAATATTTGGAAATATATACCGATTATAATAAACATAATATTTCTGCGGAAAATTAAGGTTTAGTACTTAAAAAATGATTTTTGATTCATAAATTTAAAATTTGCACCAAAACGCGTCAAAGTGTCATGGCGTAACTTGCATACGTCACTTTAGAGTACAAGGAACATTCGGTGTATGTAAACATTATCTAATTCATATTTAATTTGGACATTTTACTAGTTTTTACATTAAAATATGATTTCGAAAGCACATAGGTGGTGTTCCATCCCTCTGTATACTAATACGTCCATATAAACTTCTGAGAAGTTATTTATTTTCGTTCCTTTCGATAAGAAATTAGGAAGAAGTGGCTTAAACTTGCAAGACGTGATTTGGAAGGAATATTACCCACTGCACAGCTTTATTTTTGTGAAGATCACTTTGACGTAGGTATTTCCTTTCTTATTTTGTAGAATTTTGTTGCCTAAATTCATTATAAGCTAGTTTTATGGGAAGAAGTAAACATTGATATACCTACCTACAAAATTTTTGGAGGATATGATTCTCGTACTCACTGTTACCTATTGAAATCAAATCCTCAATGAATGAGCTATTAAAATGGTATTTTATTTCATTTTCAATGTTATACTGTTATATATTATATTTATAATATTGTAAATAGTTATAAGTTATAATATTGAATGTTATACTGAAATAGGTACAATAGCTATGCTTTCAACGAATTATTTTTATGGTTTAAATAGTTAATTAACTGGTTAATACACAATACTTACATGGAAGTTTTAACATTTCTAAATTCTGCTGAACAAAAGTCTTTGTTTGTTGCCAAAAACGTCCCTAGCATTATCAAGTCGAGTCTTGGTAAATTTGCGCTTGAAGCTTTTGTAAATCCTTGTTCCATGACTCAATTTAGCGTAATCTATTTACACAAAAGAACTTTAAGCTAATAAAACATTAGCAGCGTAATTAATTAAAAAATCGAGAGAGTGTGTAGTAATACAAATGTAAACAAAGAGAAAGAACTCTAACGTGACGTCATGCGCTCTGATTGGCGTTCAACATGTCATGGCGGATTGCCGTATTTAGCGATTTTATTTATCGATTATTATATTAATCTTGGTTTAAATTATGAAAAGAATCAGAGTTTTAGAATTAGGAATTTTGTAATAATATACACACAGAATATTTCAATGAAATTCACTTATTGTCAACATGCCTATTAGTTAACTATATTTGTTTGTTTTTGAGATCTATTCTCCGAACAGGTAATATAGTCTGTGCTTGTAAATGGCGACATGGCTTACCACCTGTCACGTTGAGTACTAACTATCTGGTCAACACGTGGGTTCGAGGTGTCCTTAGAACTACTACCGAGACGGAAACCTGAATCTCTATCTTCCCCGCAAGGGTTAATGGTCGTGAACGCGTTTGTTTTTGTCTATCTAATTATAACATCGCTAAGTGATTGGAGTTGAATAGAATATTACCTAAAGGCTTCTTTAAGTGTTCTCGTAGGCGTCGATACAGTGTCAAGAGGTTTTCTTAGAAATTTATGGAATAAGCAAATAAAATAACATAATTATTCTTTACAATAACCATAATTCTCTGCAGAATGGTCTGAGGTTCACATGTCCATGTTATATAAACATACGCTTCACGACTTGTGTATACACACTCTCTTTTTTATTATGGCGGGGTAGTCAGTGGCTTGACTGCCCATCTCCGAAATTCCGTTACATTACATTGTTACATTAAGAACATTAGTTCTAAACATAAAAATACAACTTAATGAATCTTTAATTGGCAGACGTTTAACAACTAAAAAAACTATTTATACTAAACTTTAATACATTTCACTCCTTATTTTAGAAATACAGTTACGCCATCTATGTTACTAAAATAAGATGACATCTATGCCACATTGTGTTATACTTAATCACACCTGTAAAGTTCACTACATATATTTGTACGTGGATGAATTATAGTAGATTGACGCAATGTATATATATATATATATATAAATATATATGTGAATAAGGCGTAAGTTCCATGTGACATCAGAAGTAACCTAGGAGATATAAGCGTAACTCTAAGGTTTTGTTCACCCCAAAAGGGATTAAAGGACGTGAATATATGAAATGGAACAGTGGGAACGTCAGCCTCTAAAGTCGAATGACGAACAAATAAACGATGTATTGAAAAATGGTGACGTTAGAAGTACCTATAACCACTAAGTGTGTATAAGGTATATGAGTGTCAATGAAAGTGATCTGCCATGATCTCTGCTTACTCCTCGGTAGAGAAACGGGCGTGATAATAATAATAATAAGATTTGTACATTATTACACCAATTGAACTAGCCCCTTGGTAAGTACATTTAAGACTTGTGTTAAGGGTACTAGTCAACGTATATTTAAGAAATGAATACATATTATATATAGATAAATACATATATAGCATATATAATCAACGACCAGACTGCAAAGCAGTAGAAAAGCTTAGTATATATAATATATATAGTATAGTAAGTAGTACTCATATATGTATACATGTATGTATGTATACGTAGAATATGTATATATTTCCAGGTAATTATAGTTTTAAGAGATTCGCGATTTACACTCATGATTAATAACATGAAATATGCATCGTCAGTCTGCCCGTGACCATGGCTGCTGCAACGTAGCCGAAACGTCGGGTTAATAAAGGTAACTTTATTATATAAAAACATACGCGATAAGTCCCGTTAGTTATTAATCATATTGCCAGGTGTTACAAATAATAGCAGAGCGCCCCAACATCTGCAAAATGCTGCACCTTCCAGCTCAATCTGGATCTACAGCTGTGCTGGAGCGGATGCGCCGAGGGTACTCCAGAGAGGCTTATTTGGAGCTGGTCGACCATGTGCTGCAGACTATTCCTGGAGGTAAGAATTTGACTATTTGCCTTTCTTATGCGTAGAAGGAGGAGGGTTGATAAAATATATTAGCGATCTTTGTTTTCATAAACATATTATTATATCTACCTAACTAGATATTATACCTATCGATTGACACCTAATGCGGTGAAAGTAATAATAATTGTTATTTTAATGTAATGATTTATATCCGTTGTCCCGTCCTGTACTAGTCTGGGACGGAACGAGAAAGTTAACTAGCTGCCGTTCTTCCTAGTATGTCGTAGGAGGTAACTAAGGGACTAGGGGTCAATGGAATCTAATGGGAGTTGGGCTAGCAACCTGTCACCAACGTTCCATATAACATCACAACCCCAAAATATAGTTACAGTACAAAACGTAAAATATATAAACATATGTAATAATAATTTAATAATAGTTTAGGTTAATCATAGGCCTAATAAGACATATATCAGTCAGATAGACGTTATATTGAAAAAAGGTGACGTTAGGTGTATCTATAACCGCCGAGAGTGTAGGAGAAGATGTATGAATGTCAATGAATTCTATTATTAGTACATAATATTTATATACAATAATATTCTGCAGACTATTCCTGGAGGTAAAGGGGAATTGGGTTATAAGTGCCTATTTATTTTGTTTCTTTAATAAGCCATTCACCACTAAGGTTATGTCGGCTCAAGTACAAACACTGATGCCACGGCGTTTGCACTTGTTATTCCATCGCCATGGTTACACCAACGCCACCAGCCGCTACAACCGAAGAAAAACGAAGTCGAAGTCCAAGTCTTCTCTGCTCTTCCTTGTTCTTCGGTTCGTTCCAGTTGAGGATCCAAATATAATCCCAAAGCAAACATATTTAGCCAGTTTGGCATCACAATAGATTAAATATTCAGCCAAAAATAATTATTTGTATTTCCAACTTTAAATGAGCTGCTGACTTTGTTGACGAACCATAAACGACTGAAGTGCCTATTTGTATGAATATTTTGTATTGTATACATTAGATTGGTTCCGTGCTAGGTTTTGTACGTAAAAAGAATACTAACTATAGTATATTCGCTTTAAGAAAATAGTGACGTCATCAAGGTCTCCATGATTTGCGGTGTAGTCGGAGGTTGAGTTGTCCATCTCCGCAATTGCCAAGGTAGTAATACTATGGCCGCCTCGAACCCACGTGTTGGCCAGATAGTCAGTACTCAATGTGACAGGTGGTAACCCATGTCACCATTTACGAGCACTGACTATTACCTGTTCGGGGAACAGGTAGGTTTCCTCGTTTTTCCTCACCATAGTATTCGACGTATTTCGTAAATATATTTACAGCGGACATTCGCGTGTACATCTTTGCTTCCATCCATCTATCGTTTTTATTATAATTGTATATTATTTCATCTTTATAATTATAATAAAAATACATTTGGGAAATGCACTGAATACTACGGTGAGAGAAGAAATCGTGATGAAACCCACCTGTACCCTGAACAGGTTATAGTGCTTGTAAACGGCGACACATCATACCAATCACATTGAGTACTCCAAATCTCATCAACACATGGGTTCGAGGCGGCCATAGAATTACTACCTCCACAACTGCGGAGATGGAAACCTGTACCTTTAACTACCCCGCAAGGGTTACCTGGTCGTCAACCCGGTTGATTTTAATTTTTTGTTTCAACAGTGGGTTTGTCAACGGACATGATATGTGGCTTCTGCGGCGAAACTGACGAGGAGTTTGGAGAGACCATCACCCTGATGGAAAAAGTGGACTACCACCAGGCCTTCCTCTTTCCCTACAGCATGAGAGAGGTGAGTGCCACATACAAACATTCACGGCTCAATCGCTTTCAGGGTGGAGAGAGGATCGATGATATGATGTCCTAGGCCACTTTTCAGCATGAATATTAAATAAAAAAAATCCTTTTATTCACACTATACGCAGTAATACAATACAAATAGAGAAAATAATTAATTATATAATAATTTACATTTATGGAACCAAGCGCACATGGCAACCCCGCGCAAGTGTGGATAGGATCTGTCTCAGGTTGATTGTGTGAAATTCACACTGCCAACGCTGATATATTGTGGTAGCGATGTTGTAATAAAATATTGGTGAAAGGTTACTAGCCCACTGTTTAATATGATTTGTGGCTTACCTTTAGGGAGGTATGTGAAAAGTACATGCAAATTAGCAAGGTAATGACGTAATAGCTCGGGTTGCGATAGATACTCTTTTGACATTTAGAGTTCGTAATTATTAAAGGTAGACCGATGACCTCAAGAAGGTTGCTGGTAGTGGCTGGATGAGGGCCACGAAAGATCGTCTTTTGTGGCGTACCCTTGGGGAGGCCTACGTCCAGCAGTGGACTAGTACAGGCTGATTGATTGATGATGATGAATTATTTAAAGACTAGTAGTATTTGGATTAAATATTATACTCTGACTATCTTGTTGCTACCCACCACTTTTACTTTAATCCTTGTTAAAGACACCTCACCCCTTACAAAGCATATGTCCAGAACTAGACTATAACCATTTGTGATTAAAAACTAACGGGACTTATCGCGTATGTTTTTATATAATAAAGTTACCTTTATTAACCTGACGTTATATAAAAACATACATAAAGGTAACTTTATTATATAAAAACATACGCGTAAGTCCCGTTAGTTATTAATCATGAGTGTAAATCGCGAATCTCTTAAAACTATAATTACAACCATTTGATTGATAAGTTCCATTTTATTAACAGAAAACGACCGCATACCGTCGCTACAAAGACGACGTACCAGAAAATGTGAAGAAAGAGCGACACAATCGTATGATAGAAGTGTATAGACGCAAATCCCAGTTATTAAATGAAAAGGAAATAGGCAACATACATTTAGTTCTAGTTGAGGGTAGTTTAAAAAAGACAGGCCAATTATACGGTAAGAACGAGGTGTATTTGAAGGTAGTTTTCGATCAGAGTGAGATTGTAACGCCAGATGGCGGTAAGTGTGAAATTAAGCCCGGTGACTATGTAGCGGTGAAGATTTTGAAAGCAAGGTCTTCGGTTTTGGTAGGTGAACCTCTGTATCATACGGGTGTTGTTGATTTTTATAGTGAAAGGAGTTGGGGTAGAAAAGAGGTTTTCAATTCATAGTCTGCATATGTTATGTATTTGTTTAAGTTAGCCTTTATATTTATAGTGTTAAAAAGTTAATTAGTTGTTATTTATTGTATCAGTAAAAATATAAATAAATATTGTTGTCTAAACGTTGTTTTATTAATATACAGGCTGGCTCATTCAAATCGGTCAGTATGGGAATGTCTAAAACTATAAGACATACGAAGATTTGTTCTTAGGAACCATTTCATCGATTTTGATAAAAATAAAAACTGCATTCATACATTATTTGATAAATAACTGTATCCAGTTCGGGAATCGAATCCGATTGCTTTGAAAAAATAAAATTGCACTTTTCACGTTTTCTTTTTAAATGTCGATGAAACATAATGTTGAAAATGATTGTTTTGTCATAGTTTTATTTATCATAGTAGTTCGAAGTGAACACGGTAGGTTTTGGTTGTCAGAAATGAAAAACAAAATAGTTGTGACACTTAGCCAGTGCAGTTTAATTCTAAATGTACAAAAAATATATTAACTCGACAATAAATATTCCAAACAACTTAATCTATTTATTACAGCGATTAAACAACTATGTACATGGCATTTTATTACGTGTACTCGATTATTTGTACTCTTTAAAAATAACAGTGCAACAAGTGTTGTTATTTTATTAATTTTCTAGTTTTTTCGTGTGGCAACATTTTTTTTTACTTTTTCAATTTCCTCGTGACTTAGAAATGTTAGAACTAAATCTACATTTACTAGAGTCTAGTAACTAGACAGAACTCAAAACACACTATTTGACAAACATCTAGGAATACAAGTGTTTTATAGCAAGTAAACAAACCATATATGTTGATATTGTAAGGCACACACTATAAAAACAATTTCCGTTACTTTTACCAAAATTATAGTTTTAAAACAATTCATTACTTCACACATATACCATTCTTTAACACAAAACTCATTCTAACGAACTGACTCATCTCAAAACTACAAAGGTACTAAACGAGGCTAGAGGCTCCTATTTGCGGTCCTGCAATCTTCCCATTAACCAGAAACCTTTGTCCAGCAACACTATCTTCCACATTCCCTGACAAGCTCGGAGATGGTCCTTGGGAACTACCATAGACCTTCGTACTATATCCTGAATCATTATGAGATTCTCTATCCACTCTATGCTGGCTATCCAAATGGGTATTAATAGCTAAAGACTGCAAGCGACTATGCAAAAGATTATGATCTGGAGTGATCCCGTTTGCTAAATACGTAGGATAAACTTTATTTTGGTTGCAAATTTCGATTTCCGTGTTAGGATTCAGGCGTTCACTGTAGAACTGAGGGGTCCTATCTATATCTTGCAGCCTTTCCGTGTCTAAAGGGATCTGGTGGTGGTATATGCCAATCGGTTGTCTAGTACGGGGTAGACCAGTCTCGTTAAAATCTGTGAGGTACTGAGGTAGACCGTTTTCTGCATAAGGTTCGCGGTTGGGTAAGGTGTGGAAATACGCGTCTTTAGGTACTAGAGAGCTCAAGTCTTGAGTGAAAGTGTGTTGGACCATTCCATTGGTTATTGGTTGCTCAGGAAAATGGTTGTTCATGGGTCCTGGTTGGTTTCTACTTCTAATAGTGTTGTCTTCTTCGTCACTGCTTTCGGAGTTGTTGCCGTTTTCTTTGGGCGGGGTTTGGAAAGACTTTCGTGTAGGAAAAGGGATTAGGTTTTGTAGGCTGAAACGTTTGCTTTTCGCTGGCTTCTCTTTGAGTATCGGAGCTGGTCTGAGAGGTTGCTGTGGCACTTTCAAGATGCTTTGGATAGGCGGTGGTGGCGAAGGAACTTCTACTTCATGCATTTCAGCTGAAAAACTTCGTCTTGGTAAAGGAAGTGGTTCTGGAGACATGTTCCGTAGCTGTTGCTGTTCAACCTGTGCTACTAATTCTTGGACTGACTTTCGTCTGTCCGCTTCTGGGTTAACGAACTGATAGTTGCCTTGTTTAGAGAATTTTACGTATCCATCGTTTGCAATGTCGAAAGATTTATCGTTAACATCTCGTTCTAACATCTTCTTTCTCATATCATCTGTAGTCCTTTGCAACACTTGGCTTTTCCAAGGCATTTGGTGTGGGCTGGCTCTCGACATGTGGCTGCCAGGTCTTGTTACGTCAGAGTCACTGTTTCTGTGACTTGTGTTCGGTGACTTAGAATGGGAGTGACGATCAGGGGATACAATTCTTTCTCCCGAAGGAGATGGAGAAATGGAGACTTTGTTCTTTTTTACATGTATCTCAGCAGTGACGTTTTGCGCGTTGCTGTGTCCACTTCTAATGGAGTTTCTAATAGAGTTGCTTCTTGGTGATATACTACGGGAGGCTCTCGACATTACAGATTGCCGAGAATCCAGCTGATCACTGCTTCTAGAACTTTGTAAATTATAGTTCTTCCGTGACTGTCTGGGAGATTGATCTAGCAGTTCCGTACTTCGAGAGGTACGTTTAGTTTCATTCAAATCCTTGTGGCTTTCATAAAACTCTGAATTTCTGTTAAAGTTTTGTATGATACGATTCACTCTGTTCCATTCTTCGTAATCAGCGTCGAGGTTTTCTAAGCTCTTACTTCTTTTCATCGGTGGGATGTCTAGGGAGCCTTTTGGACTGAAGTCTAACCTCCTTACTCTTTCTGAGGCCCTGTAGAGCATGCCTCTTGTAAGCCACTGTTCCAAATGCTGGTGCCTTTGCTTACAAAGCGCTCGTTCAGCAGCCACAAACCGAGTCAGTTCGGATATCTTTCCTTTGGTTTTCATTTCTAGGTCTGTTACTTTTTGGTCTATCATCTCTTGCGTCCGATCTATGTGCCTCTTGATATCTTTCTTGTCTACACCCATTTTATCTTCTATATGTTTGAAGAACGGTGCGCAATAACAAGTGTAACCAGCTCCTATGGCTCCCTTTTTGATGTTCCCTGCTAAGTCTAGATAGTACTGCTCCCCTTTCTTCAAAGGTTCAGTGGGCAGTGTACTTAACTTCGGTTTGGGGAAGAACTTTGGATCAGGGTAGAAGTGGCAACCGTAAGGAGACCAATTCACAGGAGGCGGAGGGGTGTCAAAGGTGACATTCTTCTTTTTACTCTTCGTTTTCTTCCCATCTACTTCGTCAACTCTATCTTTGCTCTTGTCTCTGGTTTTCTCTTTCTTCTTCGATTGCTTTGCGACTGGGGTATTGAGGATGTTGATGATTTCTTCGAGTCCCTTTCTTGTAGCGATGTCTCTGGCAGTTTCACCTTGTTGGTTTCTAAGGGCTTTGTCACAACCAGCTTCTAGTAGAATCCTAGTGAGTTTCCTTCGTCCCATCGCAGCTGCTATGTGGAGGGCTGTGTCTCCATTCTTATTTTGCTCGGACACTTTGCATTGAGCTGAGATTAGGATCCTTGTGACGCCTGCATGCCCGTACCTTGCCGCTGTGTGCAGTGACGTATCACCGTACTGCGAAGGAAATAGAAGTGTTTATTGAAACTGTGTACAACAAAAAATCTGTGACGTAAAAATAATGTGATGTTGCATTTAAGTTCGGTTTATCATTATAACGTTTTATTTGAGACGTAAATAGATTGCTAAATAGTAGTCCTTCTCTGTATAGAAGACGCCTTAAATACTAAGGCTATAGTCACCACCATATTAGTCATCAATCTAAAGCTATTTCAACTCATTATACAGCAGTCTACAGGTCTTCAAAACCTTTGTAATTCATGATATGTGACAGTTATTTTGAATGACGTAAATAAATAATAATAATTTAATTAGCAACGCCTTTAGATACGCAACAATAACGCTAAAGAGGACCGGCAATTATGTACCCGAGTATCATCCAAGTTTGTAAGACTCACATATTACTTATCTAGATGATTATTTACTACACTCACATTATTCTGCAAATCCGGTGAGGCTCCAGTGAGCAGGATCTCCCGGCAGGACTGGTTGTGCCCATTCTGGCACGCCAGGTGCAGAGCCACGAAGCCACCAGCGTTCTTTATGGCTAAGTCAGCGCCTGACGCTGCTAGAAGGGCGACGCAGCGAGAGTAGCCCTTCCAGGCTGCTTCGTGACACGCTGTGTTGCCATGCTGAAAAAGATTAAAGAGTTAAGGGTATTTTATTCAGGGTTTTGTAAAGGTTATAAAACTTTGGAGCCTGTCATACGTACACACATATATTCACTTCTACGTCTACTACGTTCCCAAAGGGATAGGTGGAGACTATTAATCGCCACCTGGAACGATCCTGCATCTCTCTTGCTTGTTCACACCCATTTTTTGATGGATTTTACTTAGGTTTTTTTAGTTGGTTGTTAATGGGTGTGATTGAAGACGGAGAGAGGAGCCAGGCTAGTTGAACTATTGTGGGGATTGATAGCCACTGCCTGGCTCGTTAGGGTGTTGGAAGGTATATACTGGCATGTATATAATTATATATTTACGCCTCTACTTCACAACAGCAGAGGCAGAATTAACTGATCGCCAACTTGTATTATTAAAATTTCAATTGATACTTTACCTAGCATGAGTATAATATGTAAGTTCGAATACGTATTAACATTTTTTTTTTAATTCTTTATTATGCCATTCACCACTAAGGTTATGTCGGCTGAAGTACAAACACTGATGCCACGGCGTTTGAACTTCTTGGTATTCCATCGCCATGGTAACGCCAACGCCACCAGCCGCTACAACCGAAGAAAAACGAAATCGATGCTTCAATTCCTTGCTCTCTTCCTTGTTCTTCGGTTTGTTCCAGTTGAGGATCCAAATCTTATCCCAAAGCGAACACATTTAGCCAGTTTAGCATCACAATTGACTAAATATTCGGCCGAAAATAATTATTTGTATTTTCAACTTTAACTGAGCTGACTTTGTTGACGCACCATAGACGACTGACGTATTAACATTATAATAAAAATTCTACATCAATTTATAAAAAAAAAACGCATTAGAGGTCGCGCCACATAAATTGGCAGTTGGAGGCGTCGCCACAGTCGCGTAATTCAGTGTTACCAGTAAACACGCCAAAACTAGCACTCACTGTGCCATACGGCTCGATACATTATAGGTTTCATTTGTAACGGTCTTTGGTTGCAGAGCTATAAACTCAAATAAAACAAATTAATATATCAAAGTCAAAATATGTTTATTTAAAATAGGCCCTATCACAAGCTCTCTTTGAATGTTATCTTATGATATAAGTATAAATTAAAAATACTATTTCAAACATGATTAATAATTAACGGGACTTATCCTTCTTATTATATATTACACATATTATGTGTTCCTTCACTCTGTCCGCAATAGACCGTTTAGTCTGTCCGACGTAGGATTTCCCACAGCTGCAATCAATCTTATACACACCCTTATATCTTATATCATGAGTATAAATCGCGAATCTCTTAAAACTATTATTTCAAATATGGCACTGAGCTTTGTCTTTACATATTTTTTACCGAGGTTAGATCAGCGGAGACCCTAGCTTGGAGAAGAACTAACAAGAAACTCCGGAAATCAATTTATTATAATCACCCTTAACAAACATAAAAATTACAAAGAGTGAGCAAAAAACACAACGCTGGTAATACTAAATTTACCTTTCATATAAAATAACACGCAATGGCGGGAACGTCAAATTTAGTTCCAAGTTTGCCTACTGCCAATTTATGTGGCGCAATCTCTACTCAGAGTTACACCCGCCTTGTGGTTTGTCAGTATCGAGACAAATGGGCATCCGTGATATCCACCAACCCCTTTGCAGGGAAATTTGCGTGATGTGTATGTATGCTGTCTTAATATCTAGGTTGACTTATCACCAGTATGTTATGGAAGTAAGTGCTATATATGTATGCATGATGATTCCTCACCACATGATCCTGCAGGTTGATATTAGCCCCGTGCTGTAGCAGTATCTGCACCACTTCCACGTGACCATCAGCCGCCGCCCTTTGCAAGACGCTGCAGCCGTTCTGGAAAGAAGAAAGAAGTTTAGGGCTATATGAAAATATAAATGAGTGTCAATGATGCGAAAGTGGTCTGAGAGGATGAGAACAAATAGGGAGCCGTGATCTCTGCACCTCTACAGGGAATCAGGCTAGTATGTATGTATGAAAAAAACTAATGTATTAGCCATAAATACAAGTACGATGGTATTACGAAGGGCACTTGTTTCGGCAAATGTGCCCTGTGTGTTGGAGCCGCCTGGCCTCAGTCGGACGGATGGTAAGCGGCCTGATGGCTTGACGTTGGTGCCCTGGGAGAAGGGTCGGTGCCTTTTGTGGGACGCAACGTGTGTAGACACGTATGCTGCGTCTCACTTACCAACTACAGTTAGTTCTGCTGGTTCGGCTGCTGAGGCGGCAGCCCGCCAAAAACATGTAAAATACGCGGCTCTAAAATCTGCCTATTTGTTTGTGCCAGTGGCTTTTGAAACGTCTGGGGTTTGGGGGGAGGAGGCGGTTTCTTTTGTGGCTAGCATAGGCAAAAGGCTTAGGGATCGTGGTTTGGATAGACGCACCGGTGAATTTTTGGCCCAGAGGTTGTCGTTGGCAATCCAGCGGGGCAACGCTGCTAGTGTGCTGGGGGCTTTTGCTTCTGGGTGCTAAATTTGGTACACTAGTAGCGCTGTGTAAATTTTTACTGTTTGTTAGATTTAAGTTTTGTTTTTGTTTTAATTTGTACATATTTAGTTTTATTTTATTTAAATAGTTCTTTTTATATTTTAATTTAAGTTTGTAAGTTAAGCTCCGTATTCCTTTATTTCTAGGCTGTATTACAATGCAATAAAGTATATTTTGTATACAAAGACATGAATATTGTTAAAATAACCATAAATTATGCAGTGTGTTGGTCATAACATAAATATTCATGTTCTTTAAACTTTTTTGGAATGGTCAACATTTTTGAAATACTATATATCCTGACAAAATATTACGTATACAATAGTAGTTTAGAAGGGCTTGTTTTGGTATCTATATGGAAAATTTATGACAGATCGCTAGTGCATCAACCTCTGAATCCTCTTTATTATTATACATATAAAATTATTCTAGTCAAATCTTAATATGTACTAGAGGTGTTGTTTTAATTCCGACTTGTGTGTATAGGTCACCTTATTATATAAGTTGCTAAAACCTTTATACATAAAACTACGTTTCATACACAAAGCAAATTAAATTCTATACCCATTGCAATAAAGTTGCAAATGTGCTAAGATCCCATAATAGGTCGAACGCAGTTTGATAAGGCCATTAAAGTCATTCGTAGATTCACGACGTGATTCGGTTTTATAGGCGGACAGAGGTTGAAACTTAAGCCGTGGGTATTCGATAACATTATCCTTTGGCATTCAGAAGCCTTTATAACTATGCGTGTGAATCTGAGTGATAGGTTGTCAGCTCTTTGCACAACACGTATAAAGTGTTTATTATTACATTATAGTTTTAAGAGATTTGTGATTTATACTCATGATTAATAACTAACGTCGTAACGTCAGGTTATTAATAATGGTAACTTTATTATATAAAAACTTACGCGATAAGTTCCGTTACTTATTAATCATTATTAATACATATTTGTATATATTATATTTTTTATGATACGGAGGGATTTATGTCTATAAGGCTTGATTAATATTTGTATATTACTTATTATATATGTTTATATGTATTTTGAGCGTGTACCTTAAAAGGGCCGAAAATTGGCGTACCAAACTAACTTGAAATACTTAATAGTTTGTTGTGCTTCAGAGTCAACTTTAGTTTTTAACCTTTCAACATAACAGATGTGTTGCTTCAAACAGAGTCAATAAATCATAAATCAAAGAGCAAATTAACGTGGACATAAAAAGATAATGTTCAAGATAATTACATGAGGCCAGACGCCATTGCTACCGTCTTGTCAAATCTATTTATAAGCAATTAAGTGGCGAGATAACGCAGTTCTTAAAACATTTACATGGGAATTAATGTGAGAATGCCGCCAAGCCGCTTTTTTTCTAAGAACCTCGTGAAACATAGATTTTTGCCAAGATAACAGAAAGTTGGGACAATATTTTTAATCTGTGTTGTGTGTGTGCCCACTTATCATCTTTGAATGATCTGTGGTATGAAGAAATTCGTATTAATGTGTTCTAGGAAGCTTTAATCGTTTATTCAAATGGCCACACTGGTCGTATGATAGATGCTTATATGTAAAAGTTGACATAATCGCGACTATGTTAACCTTTTATGGTAGTTAGAGGCTTGCTTGAGGTTTCTTACCACACACAACCCACGTATTTTAATATTATCAGATATTTCCTTTCATATTTACATATGATTTCTCTCTAACGTAAATTATTTATATAATAATAAATGGGCGATGGGCTAGCAATCTTTCACCAAAACCCCAATATATCATCACAAACTTAGTATTTATGCTGAATGACCCAGTAGATATTAAGTGTCTCCAAGGTTCTCTCCATCC
>JAMBLF010001558.1:0-52160 GCA_030578115.1 Leucoptera coffeella
AAATTTGACGTTTCCGCCATTGCGTGTTATTTTGTATGAAAGGTAAATTTAGTATTACCAGCGTTGTGTTTTTTGCCCACTCTTTGTAATTTTTATGTTTGTTAAGGGTGATTATAATAAATTGATTTCTGGAGTTTCTTGTTAGTTCTTCTCCAAGGGTCTCCGCTGAACTTCTTCTTCTCAATCGTTACGCTCTTATCAGAGCGGTCGTGGTCTTCATGACGTGGCATCTTGAGCAGCCGAAATGGTTGGTGAACTAACCTCGGTAAAAATATGTAAAGACAATGCTCAGTGCCATGTTTGAAATAGTTTTTTTACATACATACATACACATCACGCCTGATTCCCTGTAGAGGGGTAGGCAGAGATCACGGATCCCCATTTGTCCCGATCCTGACAGACCACTTTCGCTTCATTGACATTCATACATCCTCTCATACACTCTCGGCGGCTATAGGTACTCCTAATGTCACCTTTTTTCAATATACTTAGCGTCTATCTGACTGTTATATGTCTTATTAGGCCGGCCCCTACGTAAGCGCCCTTCCACTTTACTCATATATATTCCTTTTGTCAATATATAGTTTTTTTAATTTGTACTTAGATCATAAAATAACTTTCAAAGAGAGCTTATGATAGGGCCTATTTTGAATAAAAATATTTTGACTTTTGACTTTGGTATATTAATTTGTTTTATTTGAGTTTATAGCTCTGCAACCAAAGATCGTTACAAATGGAACCTCAATATAATGTATCGAGCCGTATGGCACAGTGAGTGCTAGTTTTGGCGTGTTTACTGGCAACACTGGATTACGCGACTGTGGCGACGCCTCCAACTGCCAATTTATATGGCGGGATCTCTAAATTGATTATGGAATTATAATTATAGTAAAGTCAAAAATTACATGTCTAGGTAAGTATATATTTCTTAATAATTGTCATATAACATGCATTATTAATTATTTTATTTAGAATGTCAATATTAAAATAGTAATAAAATAATATCTAATTAAATAAAATGTCATATTTATGATAAATTTACGAATTAGTACGACATTCTTAAGGGAAATACATTGAGTCCTCTAATTGATCGTTCAAATACTCAGACACCGTATAGTAAGCCTTATCCAGAAGGAACTTCGACAGCCTTAATTTAAAAGCGTATAATGTGCCCGCATTTCCTTTTCAGGAAAATCCTTGAAGGACGATAGTCCTTTTCAGGAGTATTTTTAAGGATGATAATCCTTTTCAGGACTACGTTTGAAGGACGATAGTCTTTTTCGGGAATATTCTTGAGGGACGATAGCCCTTTTCAGGAATATACTTGAAGGACGATTGCCCTTTTCGGGAGTATCTTTAAGGACCAAAGTCCTTTACAAGAATATCCTTGAAGGACGAAAGTCCTTTTCAGGAATATCCTTGAAGGACGAATAGTCCTTTTCAGGAATATTCTTGAAGCACGATAGTCCTTTTCAGGAATATCCTTGAAGGACGATAGTCCTTTTCAGTACTACGTTTGAAGGAAGATAGTCCTTTTCAGGAATATCCTTGAAGGACGATAGTCCTTTTCAGGAATATCCTTGAAGGACAATAGTCCTTTTAAGGAATATCCTTGAAGGACGACTGTCCATTTCAGGAATATCCTTGAAGGACGATAGTCCTTTTCAGGAATATCCTTGAAGGACGATAGTCCTTTTCAGGAATATCCTTGAAGGACGAAAGTCCTTTTCAGGAATATCCTTGAAGGACAATAGTCCTTTTCAGGAATGTCCTTGAAAGACGACTGTCCATTTCAGGAATATCCTTGAAGCACGATAGTCCTTTTTAGGAATATCCTTGAAGGGCAACAGTCCTTTTCAGGAATATCCTTGAAGAACGATAATCCTTTTAAGGAATATCCTTAAAGGACGATAGTCCTTTTCAGTACTACGTTTGAAGAAAGATAGTCCTTTTCAGGAATATCCTTGAAGGACGATAGTTCTTTTCAGGAATAACCTTGAATGACGATAGTCCTTTTCAGGAATATCCTTGCAGGACGATAGTCCTTTTCAGGAATATCCTTGAAGGACGATAGTCCTTTTCAGTACTACGTTTGAAGGATGATAGTCCTTTTTAGAAATATCCTTGAAGGACGATAGTCCTTTTAAGGAATATCCTTGAAGGACGACTGTCCATTTCAGGAATATCCTTGAAGGACGATAGTCCTTTTCAGGAATATCCTTGAAGGACGATAGTCCTTTTCAGGAATATCCTTGAAGGACGAAAGTCCTTTTCAGGAATATCCTTGAAGGACAATAGTCCTTTTCAGGAATGTCCTTGCAAGACGACTGTCCATTTCAGGAATATCCTTGAAGGACGATAGTCCTTTTCAGGAATATCCTTGAAGGACGACAATCATTTTTTTGAATGTCCTTGAAGGACAAACAGTCCTTTTCAGGAATATCCTTGAAGCACGATAGTCCTTTTTAGGAATATCCTTGAAGGGCAACAGTCCTTTTCAGGAATACCCTTGAAGGACGATAATCCTTTTAAGGAATATCCTTGAAGGACGATAATCATTTTCAGTACTACGTTTGAAGAAAGATAGTCCTTTTCAGGAATATCCTTGAAGGACGATAGTTCTTTTCAGGAATAACCTTGAATGACGATAGTCCTTTTCAGGAATATCCTTGCAGGACGATAGTCCTTTTCAGGAATATCCTTGAAGGACGATAGTCCTTTTCAGTACTACGTTTGAAGGATGATAGTCCTTTTTAGAAATATCCTTGAAGGATGATAGTCCTTTTCAGGTATATCCTTGCAGGACGATAGTCCTTTTCAGGAATATCCTTGAAGGACGATAGTCCTTTTCAGGAATATCCTTGAAGGACGATAATCCTTTTTTGGAATGTCTTTGAAGGACGATAGTCCTTTTCAGTACTACGTTTGAAGGATGATAGTCCTTTTCAGAAATATCCTTGAAGGACGATAGTCCTTTTCAGGAATATCCTTGAAGGACGAAAGTCCTTTACTGGAATATCCTTGAAGGACGATAGTCCTTTTCAGTACTACGTTTGAAGGAAGATAGTCCTTTTCAGGAATATAGTCCTTTTTAGGAATATCCTTAAAGGACGATAGTCCTTTCAAGTATATCCTTGCAGGACGATAGTTCTTTTCAGGAATAACCTTGAATGACGATAGTCCTTTTCAGGAATATCCTTGCAGGACGATAGTCCTTTTCAGGAATATCCTTGAAGGACGATAGTCCTTTTCAGTACTACGTTTGAAGGATGATAGTCCTTTTTAGAAATATCCTTGAAGGACGATAGTCCTTTTCAGGAATATCCTTGAAGGACGATAGTCCTTTACTGGAATATCCTTGAAAGACGATAATCCTTTTAAGGAATATCCTTGAAGGACGATAGTCCTTTTCAGGAATATCCTTGCAGGACGATAGTCCTTTTCAGGAATATCCTTGAAGGACGATAGTCCTTTACTGGAATATCCTTGAAAGACGATAATCCTTTTAAGAAATATCCTTGAAGGACGATAGTCCTTTTCAGTACTACGTTTCAAGGAAGATAGTCCTTTTCAGGAATATCCTTGAAAGACGACTGTCCATTTCAGGATTATCCTTGAAGGACGATAGTCCTTTACTGGAATATCCTTGAAAGACGATAATCCTTTTAAGGAATATCCTTGAAGGACGATAATCCTTTTTTTGAATGTCCTTGAAGGACAATAGTCTTTTCAGGAATATCCTGGAAGGACGAGAGTCCTTTTCAGTGATATCCTTAAAGGACTATGGTCCTTTTCAGTGATATCCTTGAAGGACGATAGTCCTTTTCAGGAATATCCTTTAAGGACGATAGTCCTTTTCAGTACTACGTTTGAAGGATGATAGTCCTTTTCAGAAATATCCTTGAAGGACGATAGTCCTTTTCAGGAATATCCTTGAAGGACGATAGTCCTTTTCAGGAATATCCTTGAAGGACGATAGTCCTTTACTGGAATATCCTTGAAAGACGATAATCCTTTTAAGGAATATCCTTGAAGGACGAAAGTCCTTTTCAAGAATATCCTTGAAGGACGAAAATCCTTTTAAGGAATATCCTTGAAGGACGATAGTCCTTTTCAGTACTACGTTTCAAGGAAGATAGTCCTTTTCAGAAATATCCTTGAAGGACGATAGTCCTTTTCAGGAATATCCTTGAAGGACGATAGTCCTTTTCAGTACTACCTTGAAGGACGATAGTCCTTTTTAGGAATATCCTTGAAGGACGATAGTCCTTTTCAGGAATATCCTTGCAGGACGATAGTCCTTTTCAGGAATATCCTTGAAGGACGATAGTCCTTTACTGGAATATCCTTGAAAGACGATAATCCTTTTAAGGAATATCCTTGAAGGACGATAGTCCTTTTCAGTACTACGTTTCAAGGAAGATAGTCCTTTTCAGAAATATCCTTGAAGGACGATTGTCCTTTTCAGGAATATCCTTGAAGGACGATAGTCCTTTTCAGGAATATCCTTGAAGGACGATAGTCCTTTTCAGTGATATCCTTGAAGGACGATAGTCCTTTTCAGGAATATCCTTGAAGGACGATAGTCCTTTTCAGGACTATCCTTGAAGGACGATAGTCCTTTTCAGAAATATCCTTGAAGGACGATAGTCCTTTTCAGGAATATCCTTGAATGACGATAGTCCTTTTCAGGAATATCCTTGAAGGACGATAGTCCTTTTCTGGAATATCCTTGAAGGACAATAGTCCTTTTCAGGAATATCCTTGAAGGACGATAGTCCTTTTCAGTACTACGTTTCAAGGAAGATAGTCCTTTTCAGAAATATCCTTGAAGGACGATAGTCCTTCTCAGGAATATCCTTGAAGGACGATAGTCCTTTTCAGTACTACGTTTGAAGGATGATAGTCCTTTTTAGAAATATCCTTGAAGGACGATAGTCCTTTTCAGGAATATCCTTGCAGGACGATAGTCCTTTTCAGGAATATCCTTGAAGGACGATAGTCCTTTTTATCCTTGAAGGAATATCCTTGAAAGGACGATAGTCCTTTTCAGTACTACGTTTGAAGGATGATAGTCCTTTTTAGAAATATCCTTGAAGGACGATAGTCCTTTTCAGGAATATCCTTGCAGGACGATAGTCCTTTTCAGGAATATCCTTGAAGGACGATAGTCCTTTACTGGAATATCCTTGAAAGACGATAATCCTTTTAAGGAATATCCTTGAAGGACGATAGTCCTTTTCAGTACTACGTTTCAAGGAAGATAGTCCTTTTCAGAAATATCCTTGAAGGACGATTGTCCTTTTTAGGAATATCCTTGAAGGACAATAGTTTTTTCAGGAATATCCTTGAAGGACGAGAGTCCTTTTCAGTGATATCCTTAAAGGACTACGGTCCTTTTCAGTGATATCCTTAAAGGACGATAGTCCTTTTCAGGAATATCCGTGAAGTACGATAGTCCTTTTCAGTACTACGTTTGAAGGATGATAGTCCTTTTCAGAAATATCCTTGAAGGACGATAGTCCTTTTCAGGAATATCCTTGAAGGACGATAGTCCTTTACTGGAATATCCTTGAAAGACGATAATCCTTTTAAGGAATATCCTTGAAGGACGATAGTCCTTTTCAAGAATATCCTTGAAGGACGAAAATCCTTTTCAGGAATATCCTTGAAGGACGACTGTCCATTACAGGAATATCCTTGAAGGACGATAGTCCTTTTCAGGAATATCATTGAAGGACGATAATACTGTTTTGGAATTTCCTTGAAGGACGAATAGTCCTTTTCAGGAATATCCTTGAAGCACGATAGTCCTTTTCAGGAAAATATCCTTGAAGGACGATAGTCCTTTTCAGGTATATCCTTGAAGAACGAAAGTCCTTTTTAGGAATATCCTTAAAGGACAATAGTCCTTTTCAGGAATATCCTTGAAGGACGATAGTCCTTTTCAGTATTACGTTTGAAGGAAGATAGTCCTTTTCAGGAATATCCTTAAAGGACGATAGTCCTTTCAAGAATATCCTTGAAGCACGATTGTCCTTTTTAGGAATATCCTTGAAGGGCAATAGTCCTTTTTAGGAATATCCTTGAAGGACGATAGTCCTTTTCAGTACTACGTTTGAAGGAAGATAGTCCTTTCCAGAAATATCCTTGAAGGACAATAGTCCTTTTCAGGAATATCCTTGAAAGACGACTGTCCATTTCAGGAATATCCTTGAAGGACGATAGTCCTTTTCAGGAATATCCTTGAAGGACGATAATCCTTTATTTGAATGTCCTTGAAGGACAATAGTCTTTTTCAGGAATATCCTGGAAGGACGAGAGTCCTTTTCAGTGATATCCTTGAAGGACGATAGTCCTTTTCAGGAATATCCTTGAAGGACGATAGTCCTTTTCAGGAATATCCTTGAAAGACGACTGTCCAATTCAGGAATATCCTTGAAGGACGATTGTCCTTTTCAGGAATATCCTTGAAGGACGATAATCCTTTTTTTGAATGTCCTTGAAGGACAATAGTCTCTTTCAGGAATATCCTGGAAGGACGAGAGTCCTTTTCAGTGATATCCTTAAAGGACTATGCTCCTTTTCAGTGATATCCTTGAAGGACGATAATCCTTTTTTTTTCCCATACATCCTCTCATACACTCTCGGCGGCTATAGGTACTCCTAATGTCACCTTTTTTTAATATACTTAGCGTCTATCTGACTGTTATATGTCTTATTAGGCCGGCCCCTACGTAAGCGCCCTTCCACTTTACTCATATATATTCCTTTTGTCAATATATAGTTTTTTAATTTACACTTAGATCATAAAATAACTTTCAAAGAAAGCTTATGATAGGCCTATTTTGAATAAAAATATTTTGACTTTGATATATTAATTTGTTTTATTTGAGTTTATGACTTTTCAGGAATATCCTCGACGGACGAAAGTCCTTATCAGGAATATCCTTGAAGGACGATAGTCTTTTTCAGCAATATCCTTGAAGGACGATAGTCCTTTACAGGAATAACCTTGAAGGACGATAATCCTTTTCAGGACTACATTTGAAGGACGATAGTCCTTTTCAGGAATATCCTCGACGGACGAGAGTCCTTTTCAGGAATATCCTTGAAGGACGATAGTCCTTTTTAGTAATATAATAATAAATATCCTTGAAGGACGATAGTCCTTCAAATCAAATCAAACTTTATTTGCAAACACACGTATTCAAAGTTGTTACAAATTGGTATATGGTACAGTGTGTTCGACCGTATCAGGCATGCAAAATAACAAATTAATGTTGAATACTTACTTTTCACCTAATTGACAATTTATGTGACAATAAACATGCTAGAGTACCCGCCACATAAGGTGGCAGTAGCCAAACTTGGAACTAAATTTGACGTTTCCGCCATTGCGTGTTATTTTGTATGAAAGGTAAATTTAGTATTACCAGCGTTGTGTTTTTTGCCCACTCTTTGTAATTTTTATGTTTGTTAAGGGTGATTATAATAAATTGATTTCTGGAGTTTCTTGTTAGTTCTTCTCCAAGGGTCTCCGCTGAACTTCTTCTTCTCAATCGTTACGCTCTTATCAGAGCGGTCGTGGTCTTCATGACGTGGCATCTTGAGCAGCCGAAATGGTTGGTGAACTAACCTCGGTAAAAATATGTAAAGACAATGCTCAGTGCC
This sequence comes from Leucoptera coffeella, assembly GCA_030578115.1. Classification (NCBI taxonomy): domain Eukaryota; kingdom Metazoa; phylum Arthropoda; class Insecta; order Lepidoptera; family Lyonetiidae; genus Leucoptera; species Leucoptera coffeella. The sequence continues at coordinate 7,675 of JAMBLF010001558.1, forward strand.
ATGTTTGAAATAGTTTTTTTACATACATACATACACATCACGTCTGATTCCCTGTAGAGGGGTAGGCAGAGATCACGGATCCCCATTTGTCCCGATCCTGACAGACCACTTTCGCTTCATTGACATTCATACATCCTCTCATACACTCTCGGCGGCTATAGGTACTCCTAATGTCACCTTTTTTCAATATACTTAGCGTCTATCTGACTGTTACATATATGTCTTATTAGGCCGGCCCCTACGTAACCGCCCTTCCACTTCACTCATATATTTTCTTTTTGTCAATATATAGTTTTTTTTATTTGTACTTAGATCATAAAATAACTTTCAAAGAGAGCTTATGATAGGGCCTATTTTGAATAAAAATATTTTGACTTTTGACTTTGGTATATTAATTTGTTTTATTTGAGTTTATAGCTCTGCAACCAAAGATCGTTACAAATGGAACCTCAATATAATGTATCGAGCCGTATGGCACAGTGAGTGCTAGTTTTGGCGTGTTTACTGGCAACACTGGATTACGCGACTGTGGCGACGCCTCCAACTGCCAATTTATATGGCGGGATCTCTAAATTGATTATGGAATTATAATTATAGTAAAGTCAAAAATTACATGTCTAGGTAAGTATATATTTCTTAATAATTGTCATATAACATGCATTATTAATTATTTTATTTAGAATGTCAATATTAAAATAGTAATAAAATAATATCTAATTAAATAAAATGTCATATTTATGATAAATTTACGAATTAGTACGACATTCTTAAGGGAAATACATTGAGTCCTCTAATTGATCGTTCAAATACTCAGACACCGTATAGTAAGCCTTATCCAGAAGGAACTTCGACAGCCTTAATTTAAAAGCGTATAATGTGCCCGCATTTCCTTTTCAGGAAAATCCTTGAAGGACGATAGTCCTTTTCAGGAGTATTTTTAAGGATGATAATCCTTTTCAGGACTACGTTTGAAGGACGATAGTCTTTTTCAGGAATATTCTTGAAGGACGAAAGCCCTTTTCAGGAATATCCTTGAAGGACGATTGCCCTTTTCGGAAGTATCTTTAAGGACGAAAGTCCTTTACAAGAATATCCTTGAAGGACAATAGTCCTTTTAAGAAATATCCTTGAAGGACGACTGTCCATTTCAGGAATATCCTTGCAGGACGATAGTCCTTTTCAGGAATATCCTTGAAGGACGATAGTCCTTTTCAGGAATATCCTTGAAGGACGAAAGTCCTTTTCAGGAATATCCTTGAAGGACAATAGTCCTTTTCAGGAATGTCCTTAAAAGACGACTGTCCATTTCAGGAATATCCTTGAAGCACGATAGTCCTTTTTAGGAATATCCTTGAAGGGCAACAGTCCTTTTCAGGAATATCCTTGAAGGACGATAATCCTTTTAAGGAATATCCTTAAAGGACGATAGTCCTTTTCAGTACTACGTTAGAAGAAAGATAGTCCTTTTCAGGAATATCCTTGAAGGACGATAGTTCTTTTCAGGAATAACCTTGAATGACGATAGTCCTTTTCAGGAATATCCTTGCAGGACGATAGTCCTTTTCGGGAATATCCTTGAAGGACGATAGTCCTTTTCAGTACTACGTTTGAAGGATGATAGTCCTTTTTAGAAATATCCATGAAGGACGATAGTCCTTTTAAGGAATATCCTTGAAGGACGACTGTCCATTTCAGGAATATCCTTGAAGGACGATAGTCCTTTTCAGGAATATCCTTGAAGCACGATAGTCCTTTTAAGGAATATCCTTGAAGGGCAACAGTCCTTTTCAGGAATATCCTTGAAGGACGATAATCCTTTTAAGGAATATCCTTAAAGAACGATAGTCCTTTTCAGTACTACGTTTGAAGAAAGATAGTCCTTTTCAGGAATATCTTTGAAGGACAATAGTCCTTTTCAGGAATGTCCTTGCAAGACGACTGTCCATTTCAGGAATATCCTTGAAGGACGATAGTCCTTTTCAGGAATATCCTTGAAGGACGACAATCCTTTTTTTGAATGTCCTTGAAGGACAAACAGTCCTTTTCAGGAATATCTTTGAAGCACGATAGTCCTTTTTAGGAATATCCTTGAAGGACAACAGTCCTTTTCAGGAATATCCTTGAAGGACGATAATCCTTTTCAGTACTACGTTTGAAGGATGATAGTCCGTTTTAGAAATATCCTTGAAGGACGATAGTCCTTTTAAGGAATATCCTTGAAGGACGACTGTCCATTTCAGGAATATCCTTGAAGGACGATAGTCCTTTTCAGGAATATCCTTAAAGGACTATGGTCCTTTTCAGTGATATCCTTAAAGGACGATAGTCCTTTTCAGGAATATCCGTGAAGTACGATAGTCCTTTTCAGGAATATCCTTAAAGGACGAATGTCCTTTTCAAGAATATACCTAAAGGACAATAGTCCTTTTCAGGAATATCCTTAAAGGACGATAGTCCTTTTCAGGAATATACTTGAAGGACGATAGTCCTTTTCAGTACTACGTTTGAAGGATGATAGTCCTTTTCAGAAATATACTTGAAGGACGATAGTCCTTTTCAGGAATATCCTTGTATGACGATAGTCCTTTTCAGGAATATCCTTGAAGGACGATAGTCCTTTCCTGGAATATCCTTGAAAGACGATAATCCTTTTAAGGAATATCCTTGAAGGACGATAGTCCTTTTCAAGAATATCCTTGAAGGACGAAAATCCTTTTCAGGAATATCCTTGAAGGACGACTGTCCATTACAGGAATATCCTTAAAGGACGATAGTCCTTTTCAGGAATATCATTGAAGGACGATAATCCTGTTTTGGAATTTCCTTGAAGGACGAATAGTCCTTTTCAGGAATATCCTTGAAGCACGATAGTCCTTTTCAGGAAAATATCCTTGAAGGACGATAGTCCTTTTCAGGAATATCCTTGAAGAACGAAAGTCCTTTTTAGGAATATCCTGAAAGGACAATAGTTCTTTTCAGGAATATCCTTGAAGGACGATAGTCCTTTTCAGTACTACGTTTGAAGGAAGATAGTCCTTTTCAGGAATATCCTTGAAGGACGATAGTCCTTTCAAGAATATCCTTGCAGGACGATAGTCCTTTTCAGGAATATCCTTGAAGGACGACAGTCCTTTTCAGGAATATCCTTGAAGGACGACAGTCCTTTTTAGGAATATCCTTGAAGGACGACAGTCCCTTTCAGGAATATCCTTGAAGGACGAGAGTCCTTTTCAAAAATATCCTTTAAGGACGAGAGTCCTTTTCAGTGATATCCTTGAAGGACTATGGTCCTTTTCAGGATATCCTTGAAGGACGAAAGTCCTTTTCAGGAATATCCTTGAAGCACGATAGTCCTTTTTAGGAATATCCTTGAAGGGCAATAGTCCTTTTCAGGAATATCCTTGAAGGACGATAGTCCTTTTCAGTACTACGTTTGAGGGAAGATAGTCCTTTCCAGAAATATCCTTGAAGGACAATAGTCCTTTTCAGGAATATCCTTGAAAGACGACTGTCCATTTCAGGAATATCCTTGAAGGACGATAGTCTTTTTCAGGAATATCCTGGAAGGACGAGAGTCCTTTTCAGTGACATCCTTAAAGGACTATGGTCCTTTTCAGTACTACGTTTGAAGGATGATAGTCCTTTTCAGAAATATCCTTGAAGGACGATAGTCCTTTTCAGGAATATCCTTGAAGGACGATAGTCCTTTTCAAGAATATCCTTGAAGGACGATAGTCCTTTACTGGAATATCCTTGAAGGACGATAATCCTTTTAAGGAATATCCTTGAAGGACAATAGTCCTTTTCAGGAATATCCTTGAAGGACGATAGTCCTTTTCAGGAATATCCTTTAAGGACGATAATCCTTTTTTTTGAATGTCCTTGAAGGACGATAGTCCTTTTCAGGAATATCCTTTAAGGACGATAATCCTTTTTTTTGAATGTCCTTGAAGGACAATAGTCTTTTTCAGGAATATCCTTGAAGGACGATAGTCCTTTTCAGGAATATCCTTGAAGGACGATAGTCCTTTTCAGTACTACGTTTGAAGGATGATAGTCCTTTTTAGAAATATCCATGAAGGACGATAGTCCTTTTAAGGAATATCCTTGAAGGACGACTGTCCATTTCAGGAATATCCTTGAAGGACGATAGTCCTTTTCAGGAATATCCTTGAAGCACGATAGTCCTTTTAAGGAATATCCTTGAAGGGCAACAGTCCTTTTCAGGAATATCCTTGAAGGACGATAATCCTTTTAAGGAATATCCTTAAAGAACGATAGTCCTTTTCAGTACTACGTTTGAAGAAAGATAGTCCTTTTCAGGAATATCTTTGAAGGACAATAGTCCTTTTCAGGAATGTCCTTGCAAGACGACTGTCCATTTCAGGAATATCCTTGAAGGACGATAGTCCTTTTCAGGAATATCCTTGAAGGACGACAATCCTTTTTTTGAATGTCCTTGAAGGACAAACAGTCCTTTTCAGGAATATCTTTGAAGCACGATAGTCCTTTTTAGGAATATCCTTGAAGGACAACAGTCCTTTTCAGGAATATCCTTGAAGGACGATAATCCTTTTCAGTACTACGTTTGAAGGATGATAGTCCGTTTTAGAAATATCCTTGAAGGACGATAGTCCTTTTAAGGAATATCCTTGAAGGACGACTGTCCATTTCAGGAATATCCTTGAAGGACGATAGTCCTTTTCAGGAATATCCTTAAAGGACTATGGTCCTTTTCAGTGATATCCTTAAAGGACGATAGTCCTTTTCAGGAATATCCGTGAAGTACGATAGTCCTTTTCAGGAATATCCTTAAAGGACGAATGTCCTTTTCAAGAATATACCTAAAGGACAATAGTCCTTTTCAGGAATATCCTTAAAGGACGATAGTCCTTTTCAGGAATATCCTTGAAGGACGATAGTCCTTTTCAGTACTACGTTTGAAGGATGATAGTCCTTTTCAGAAATATCCGTGAAGGACGATAGTCCTTTTCAGGAATATCCTTGTATGACGATAGTCCTTTTCAGGAATATCCTTGAAGGACGATAGTCCTTTCCTGGAATATCCTTGAAAGACGATAATCCTTTTAAGGAATATCCTTGAAGGACGATAGTCCTTTTCAAGAATATCCTTGAAGGACGAAAATCCTTTTCAGGAATATCCTTGAAGGACGACTGTCCATTACAGGAATATCCTTAAAGGACGATAGTCCTTTTCAGGAATATCATTGAAGGACGATAATCCTGTTTTGGAATTTCCTTGAAGGACGAATAGTCCTTTTCAGGAATATCCTTGAAGCACGATAGTCCTTTTCAGGAAAATATCCTTGAAGGACGATAGTCCTTTTCAGGAATATCCTTGAAGAACGAAAGTCCTTTTTAGGAATATCCTGAAAGGACAATAGTTCTTTTCAGGAATATCCTTGAAGGACGATAGTCCTTTTCAGTACTACGTTTGAAGGAAGATAGTCCTTTTCAGGAATATCCTTAAAGGACGATAGTCCTTTCAAGAATATCCTTGCAGGACGATAGTCCTTTTCAGGAATATCCTTGAAGGACGACAGTCCTTTTCAGGAATATCCTTGAAGGACGACAGTCCTTTTTAGGAATATCCTTGAAGGACGACAGTCCCTTTCAGGAATATCCTTGAAGGACGAGAGTCCTTTTCAAAAATATCCTTTAAGGACGAGAGTCCTTTTCAGTGATATCCTTGAAGGACTATGGTCCTTTTCAGGATATCCTTGAAGGACGAAAGTCCTTTTCAGGAATATCCTTGAAGCACGATAGTCCTTTTTAGGAATATCCTTGAAGGGCAATAGTCCTTTTCAGGAATATCCTTGAAGGACGATAGTCCTTTTCAGTACTACGTTTGAGGGAAGATAGTCCTTTCCAGAAATATCCTTGAAGGACAATAGTCCTTTTCAGGAATATCCTTGAAAGACGACTGTCCATTTCAGGAATATCCTTGAAGGACGATAGTCTTTTTCAGGAATATCCTGGAAGGACGAGAGTCCTTTTCAGTGACATCCTTAAAGGACTATGGTCCTTTTCAGTACTACGTTTGAAGGATGATAGTCCTTTTCAGAAATATCCTTGAAGGACGATAGTCCTTTTCAGGAATATCCTTGAAGGACGATAGTCCTTTTCAAGAATATCCTTGAAGGACGATAGTCCTTTACTGGAATATCCTTGAAGGACGATAATCCTTTTAAGGAATATCCTTGTAGGACAATAGTCCTTTTCAGGAATATCCTTGAAGGACGATAGTCCTTTTCAGGAATATCCTTTAAGGACGATAATCCTTTTTTTTGAATGTCCTTGAAGGACGATAGTCCTTTTCAGGAATATCCTTTAAGGACGATAATCCTTTTTTTTGAATGTCCTTGAAGGACAATAGTCTTTTTCAGGAATATCCTTGAAGGACGATAGTCCTTTTCAGGAATATCCTTGAAGGACGATAGTCCTTTTCAGAAATATCCTTGAAGGACGATAGTCCTTTACTGGAATATCCTTGAAAGACGATAATCCTTTTAAGGAATATCCTTGAAGGACGATAGGCCTTTACAAGAATATCCTTGAAGGACGAAAATCCTTTTCAGGAATTTCCTTGAAGGACGAATAGTCCTTTTCAGGAATATCCTTGAAGCACGATAGTCCTTTTCAGGAAAATATCCTTGAAGGACGATAGTCCTTTTCAGAAATATCCTTGAAGGACGATAGTCCTTTTCAGTACTACGTTTGAAGGAAGATAGTCCTTTTCAGGAATATCCTATAAGGACGATAGTCCTTTCAAGAATATCCTTGCAGGACGATACTTCTTTTCAGGAATAACCTTGAATGACGATAGTCCTTTTCAGTACTACGTTTGAAGGATGATAGTCCTTTTCAGAAATATCCTTGAAGGACGATAGTCCTTTTCAGGAATATCCTTGAAGGACGATAGTCCTTTTCAGGAATATCCTTGAAGGACGATAGTCCTTTACTGGAATATCCTTGAAAGACGATAATCCTTTTAAAGAATATCCTTGAAGGACGATAGTCCTTTTCAAGAATATCCTTGAAAGACGATAATCCTTTTAAGGAATATCCTTGAAGGATGATAGTCCTTTCAAGAATAACCTTGAATAACGATAGTCCTTTTCAGTACTACGTTTAAAGGATGATAGTCCTTTTCAGAAACATCCTTGAAGGACGATAGTCCTTTTTAGGGATATCCTTGTAGGACGATAGTCCTTTTCAGGAATATCCTTGAAGGACGATAGTCCTTTACTGGAATATCCTTGAAAGACGATAATCGTTTTAAGGAATATCCTTGAAGGACGATAGTCCTTTTCAAGAATATCCTTGAAGGACGAAAATCCTTTTCAGGAATATCCTTGAAGGACGACTGTCCATTACAGGAATATCCTTGCAGGACGATAGTCCTTTTCAGGAATATCCTTGAAGGACGATAGTCCTTTACTGGAATATCCTTGAAAGACGATAATCCTTTTAAGGAATATCCTTGAAGGACGATAGTCCTTTTCAGTACTACGTTTCAAGGAAGATAGTCCTTTTCAGAAATATCCTTGAAGGACGATTGTCCTTTTCAGGAATATACTTGAAGGACAATAGTTTTTTCAGGAATATCCTTGAAGGACGAGAGTCCTTTTCAGTGATATCCTTAAAGGACTATGGTCCTTTTCAGTGATATCCTTGAAGGACGATAGTCCTTTTCAGGAATATCCTTGAAGGACGATAATCCTTTTTTGGAATGTCCTTGAAGGACGATAGTCCTTTTCAGGAATATCCTTGTAGGACGATAGTCCTTTTCAGGAATATCCTTGAAGGACGATAGTACTTTACTGGAATATCCTTGAAAGACGATAATCCTTTTAAGGAATATCCTTGAAGGACGATAGTCCTTTTCAAGAATATCCTTGAAGGACGACTGTCCATTACAGGAATATCCTTGAAGGACGATAGTCCTTTTCAGGAATATCATTGAAGGACGATAGTCCTTTTTAGGAAAATATCCTTGAAGGACGATAGTCATTTTCAGGAATATCCTTGAAGAACGAAAGTCCTTTTTAGGAATATCCTTTAAGGACATTAGTCCCCTTCAGGAATATCCTTGAAGGACGATAGTCCTTTTCAGTACTACGTTTGAAGGAAGATAGTCCTTTTCAGGAATATCCGTAAAGGACGATAGTCCTTTCAAGAATATCCTTGCAGGACGATAGTCCTTTTCAGGAATATCCTTGAAGGACGACAGTCCTTTTCAGGAATATCCTTGAAGGACGACAGTCCTTTACTGGAATATCCTTGAAAGACGATAATCCTTTTAAGGAATATCCTTGAAGGACGATAGTCCTTTTCAAGAATATCCTTGAAGGACGATAGTCCTTTTCAGGGATATCCTTGTAGGACGATAGTCCTTTTCAGGAATATCCTTGAAGGACGATAATCCTTTTTTGGAATGTCCTTGAAGGACGATAGTCCTTTTCAGGAATATCCTTGTAGGACGATAGTCCTTTTCAGGAATATCCTTGAAGGACGATAGTCCTTTACTGGAATATCCTTGAAGGACGATAGTCCTTTTCAGTACTACGTTTGAAGGAAGATAGTCCTTTTCAGGAATATCATTGAAGGACGATAATCCTGTTTTGGAATTTCCTTGAAGGACGAATAGTCCTTTTCAGGAATATCCTTGAATTACGATAGTCCTTTTCAGGAAAATATCCTTGAAGGACGATAGTCCTTTTCAGGAATATCCTTGAAAAACGAAAGTCCTTTTTAGGAATATCCTGAAAGGACAATAGTCCTTTTCAGGAATATCCTTGAAGGACGATAGTCCTTTTCAGGAATATCCTTAAAGGACGATAGTCCTTTCAAGAATATCCTTGCAGGACGATAGTCTTTTTCAGGAATATCCTGGAAGGACGAGAGTCCTTTTCAGTGATATCCTTAAAGGACTATGGTCCTTTTCAGTACTACGTTTGAAGGATGATAGTCCTTTTCAGAAATATCCTTGAAGGACGATAGTCCTTTTCAGGAATATCCTTGAAGGACAATAGTCCTTTTCAGGAATATCCTTGAAGGACGATAGTCCTTTTCAGGAATATCCTTTAAGGACGATAATCCTTTTTTTTGAATGTCCTTGAAGGACAATAGTCTTTTTCAGGAATATCCTGGAAGGACGAGAGTCCTTTTCAGTGATATCCTTAAAGGACTATGGTCCTTTTCAGTGATATCCTTGAAGGACGATAATCCTTTTCAGGAATATCTTTGAAGGACGATAGTCCTTTACTGGAATATCCTTGAAGGGCAATAGTCCTTTTCAGGAATATCCTTGAAGGACGATAGTCCTTTTCAGTACTACGTTTGAAGGAAGATAGTCCTTTCCAGAAATATCCTTGAAGGACAATAGTCCTTTTCAGGAATATCCTTGAAAGACGACTGTCCATTTCAGGAATATCCTTGAAGGACGATAGTCTTTTTCAGGAATATCCTGGAAGGACGAGAGTCCTTTTCAGTGATATCCTTAAAGGACTATGGTCCTTTTCAGTACTACGTTTGAAGGATGATAGTCCTTTTCAGAAATATCCTTGAAGGACGATAGTCCTTTTCAGGAATATCCTTGAAGGACGATAGTCCTTTTCAGGAATATCCTTGAAGGACGATAGTCCTTTACTGGAATATCCTTGAAGGACGATAATCCTTTTAAGGAATATCCTTGAAGGACAATAGTCCTTTTCAGGAATATCCTTGAAGGACGATAGTCCTTTTCAGGAATATCCTTTAAGGACGATAATCCTTTTTTTTGAATGTCCTTGAAGGACAATAGTCTTTTTCAGGAATATCCTGGAAGGACGAGAGTCCTTTTCAGTGATATCCTTAAAGGACTATGGTCCTTTTCAGTGATATCCTTGAAGGACGATAATCCTTTTTTGGAATGTCCTTGAAGGACGATAGTCCTTTTCAGTACTACGTTTGAAGGATGATAGTCCTTTCCAGAAATATCCTTGAAGGACGATAGTCCTTTTCAGGAATATCCTTGAAGGACGATAGTCCTTTTCAGGAATATCCTTGAAGGACGATAGTCCTTTCCTGGAATATCCTTGAAAGACGATAATCCTTTTAAGGAATATCATTGAAGGACGATAGGCCTTTTCAAGAATATCCTTAAAGGACGAAAATCCTTTTCAGGAATTTCCTTGAAGGACGAATAGTCCTTTCAGGAATATCCTTGAAGCACGATAGTCCTTTTTAGGAATATACTTGAAGGACAATAGTTTTTTCAGGAATATCCTTGAAGGACGAGAGTCCTTTTCAATGATATCCTTAAAGGACTATGGTCCTTTTCAGTGATATCCTTGAAGGACGATAGTCCTTTTCAGGAATATCCTTGAAGGACGATAATGCTTTTTTGGAATGTCCTTGAAGGACGATAGTCCTTTTCAGGAATATCCTTGTAGGACGATAGTCCTTTTCAGGAATATCCTTGAAGGACGATAGTACTTTACTGGAATATCCTTGAAAGACGATAATCCTTTTAAGGAATATCCTTGAAGGACGATAGTCCTTTTCAAGAATATCCTTGAAGGACGACTGTCCATTACAGGAATATCCTTGAAGGACGATAGTCCTTTTCAGGAATATCATTGAAGGACGATAGTCCTTTTTAGGAAAATATCCTTGAAGGACGATAGTCATTTTCAGGAATATCCTTGAAGAACGAAAGTCCTTTTTAGGAATATCCTTTAAGGACATTAGTCCCCTTCAGGAATATCCTTGAAGGACGATAGTCCTTTTCAGTACTACGTTTGAAGGAAGATAGTCCTTTTCAGGAATATCCGTAAAGGACGATAGTCCTTTCAAGAATATCCTTGCAGGACGATAGTCCTTTTCAGGAATATCCTTGAAGGACGACAGTCCTTTTCAGGAATATCCTTGAAGGACGACAGTCCTTTACTGGAATATCCTTGAAAGACGATAATCCTTTTAAGGAATATCCTTGAAGGACGATAGTCCTTTTCAAGAATATCCTTGAAGGACGATAGTCCTTTTCAGGGATATCCTTGTAGGACGATAGTCCTTTTCAGGAATATCCTTGAAGGACGATAATCCTTTTTTGGAATGTCCTTGAAGGACGATAGTCCTTTTCAGGAATATCCTTGTAGGACGATAGTCCTTTTCAGGAATATCCTTGAAGGACGATAGTCCTTTACTGGAATATCCTTGAAGGACGATAGTCCTTTTCAGTACTACGTTTGAAGGAAGATAGTCCTTTTCAGGAATATCATTGAAGGACGATAATCCTGTTTTGGAATTTCCTTGAAGGACGAATAGTCCTTTTCAGGAATATCCTTGAATTACGATAGTCCTTTTCAGGAAAATATCCTTGAAGGACGATAGTCCTTTTCAGGAATATCCTTGAAAAACGAAAGTCCTTTTTAGGAATATCCTGAAAGGACAATAGTCCTTTTCAGGAATATCCTTGAAGGACGATAGTCCTTTTCAGTACTACGTTTGAAGGAAGATAGTCCTTTTCAGGAATATCCTTAAAGGACGATAGTCCTTTCAAGAATATCCTTGCAGGACGATAGTCTTTTTCAGGAATATCCTGGAAGGACGAGAGTCCTTTTCAGTGATATCCTTAAAGGACTATGGTCCTTTTCAGTACTACGTTTGAAGGATGATAGTCCTTTTCAGAAATATCCTTGAAGGACGATAGTCCTTTTCAGGAATATCCTTGAAGGACAATAGTCCTTTTCAGGAATATCCTTGAAGGACGATAGTCCTTTTCAGGAATATCCTTTAAGGACGATAATCCTTTTTTTTGAATGTCCTTGAAGGACAATAGTGTTTTTCAGGAATATCCTGGAAGGACGAGAGTCCTTTTCAGTGATATCCTTAAAGGACTATGGTCCTTTTCAGTGATATCCTTGAAGGACGATAATTCTTTTTTGGAATGTCCTTGAAGGACGATAGTCCTTTTCAGTACTACGTTTGAAGGATGATAGTCCTTTCCAGAAATATCCTTGAAGGACGATAGTCCTTTTCAGGAATATCCTTGAAGGACGATAGTCCTTTTCAGGAATATCCTTGAAGGACGATAGTCCTTTACTGGAATATCCTTGAAAGACGATAATCCTTTTAAGGAATATCCTTGAAGGACGATAGGCCTTTTCAAGAATATCCTTAAAGGACGAAAATCCTTTTCAGGAATTTCCTTGAAGGACGAATAGTCCTTTCAGGAATATCCTTGAAGCACGATAGTCCTTTTTAGGAATATGCTGAAAGGACAATAGTCCTTTTCAGGAATATCCTTGAAGGACGATAGTCCTTTTCAGTACTACGTTTGAAGGAAGATAGTCCTTTTCAGGAATATCCTTAAAGGACGATAGTCCTTTCAAGAATATCCTTGCAGGACGATAGTCCTTTTCAGGAATATCCTTGAAGGACGACAGTCCTTTTCAGGAATATCCTTGAAGGACTACAGTCCTTTCCAGGAATATCCTTGAAGGACGACAGTCCCTTTCAGGAATATCCTTGAAGGACGAGAGTCCTTTTCAAAAATATCCTTTAAGGACGAGAGTCCTTTTCAGTGATATCCTTGAAGGACTATGGTCCTTTTCAGTACTACGTTTGAAGGATGATAGTCCTTTTCAGAAATATCCTTGAAGGACGATAGTCCTTTTCAGGAATATCCTTGAAGGACGATAGTCCTTTTCAGGAATATCCTTGAAGGACGATAGTCCTTTACTGGAATATCCTTGACAGACGATAATCCTTTTAAGGAATATCCTTGAAGGACGATAGGCCTTTTCAAGAATATCCTTAAAGGACGAAAATCCTTTTCAGGAATTTCCTTGAAGGACGAATAGTCCTTTTCAGAAATATCCTTGAAGCACGATAGTCCTTTTTAGGAATATGCTGAAAGGACAATAGTCCTTTTCAGGAATATCCTTGAAGGACGATAGTCCTTTTCAGGAATATCCTTTAAGGACGATAATCCTTTTTTTTGAATGTCCTTGAAGGACAATAGTGTTTTTCAGGAATATCCTGGAAGGACGAGAGTCCTTTTCAGTGATATCCTTAAAGGACTATGGTCCTTTTCAGTGATATCCTTGAAGGACGATAATCCTTTTTTGGAATGTCCTTGAAGGACGATAGTCCTTTTCAGTACTACGTTTGAAGGATGATAGTCCTTTCCAGAAATATCCTTGAAGGACGATAGTCCTTTTCAGGAATATCCTTGAAGGACGATAGTCCTTTTCAGGAATATCCTTGAAGGACGATAGTCCTTTACTGGAATATCCTTGAAAGACGATAATCCTTTTAAGGAATATCCTTGAAGGACGATAGGCCTTTTCAAGAATATCCTTAAAGGACGAAAATCCTTTTCAGGAATTTCCTTGAAGGACGAATAGTCCTTTCAGGAATATCCTTGAAGCACGATAGTCCTTTTTAGGAATATGCTGAAAGGACAATAGTCCTTTTCAGGAATATCCTTGAAGGACGATAGTCCTTTTCAGTACTACGTTTGAAGGAAGATAGTCCTTTTCAGGAATATCCTTAAAGGACGATAGTCCTTTCAAGAATATCCTTGCAGGACGATAGTCCTTTTCAGGAATATCCTTGAAGGACGACAGTCCTTTTCAGGAATATCCTTGAAGGACTACAGTCCTTTCCAGGAATATCCTTGAAGGACGACAGTCCCTTTCAGGAATATCCTTGAAGGACGAGAGTCCTTTTCAAAAATATCCTTTAAGGACGAGAGTCCTTTTCAGTGATATCCTTGAAGGACTATGGTCCTTTTCAGTACTACGTTTGAAGGATGATAGTCCTTTTCAGAAATATCCTTGAAGGACGATAGTCCTTTTCAGGAATATCCTTGAAGGACGATAGTCCTTTTCAGGAATATCCTTGAAGGACGATAGTCCTTTACTGGAATATCCTTGACAGACGATAATCCTTTTAAGGAATATCCTTGAAGGACGATAGGCCTTTTCAAGAATATCCTTAAAGGACGAAAATCCTTTTCAGGAATTTCCTTGAAGGACGAATAGTCCTTTTCAGAAATATCCTTGAAGCACGATAGTCCTTTTTAGGAATATGCTGAAAGGACAATAGTCCTTTTCAGGAATATCCTTGAAGGACGATAGTCCTTTTCAGTACTACGTTTGAAGGAAGATAGTCCTTTTCAGGAATATCCTTGAAGGACGACAGTCCTTTTCAGGAATATCCTTGAAGGACTACAGTCCTTTTCAGGAATATCCTTGAAGGACGACAGTCCCTTTCAGGAATATCCTTGAAGGACGAGAGTCCTTTTCAAAAATACCCTTTAAGGACGAGAGTCCTTTTCAGTGATATCCTTGAAGGACTATGGTCCTTTTCAGGATATCCTTGAAGGACGAAAGTCCTTTTCAGGAATATCCTTGAAGCACGATAGTCCTTTTTAGGAATATCCTTGAAGGGCAATAGTCCTTTTCAGGAATATCCTTGAAGGACGATAGTCCTTTTCAGTACTACGTTTGAAGGAAGATAGTCCTTTCCAGAAATATCATTGAAGGACAATAGTCCTTTTCAGGAATATCCTTGAAAGACGACTGTCCATTTCAGGAATATCCTTGAAGGACGATAGTCTTTTTCAGGAATATCCTGGAAGGACGAGAGTCCTTTTCAGTGATATCCTTAAAGGACTATGGTCCTTTTCAGTACTACGTTTGAAGGATGATAGTCCTTTTCAGAAATATCCTTGAAGGACGATAGTCCTTTTCAGGAATATCCTTGAAGGACGATAGTCCTTTTCAGGAATATCCTTGAAGGACGATAGTCCTTTACTGGAATATCCTTGAAGGACGATAATCCTTTTAAGGAATATCCTTGAAGGACAATAGTCCTTTTCAGGAATATCCTTGAAGGACGATAGTCCTTTTCAGGAATATCCTTTAAGGACTATAATCCTTTTTTTTGAATGTCCTTGAAGGACAATAGTCTTTTTCAGGAATATCCTGGAAGGACGAGAGTCCTTTTCAGTGATATCCTTAAAGGACTATGGTCCTTTTCAGTGATATCCTTGAAGGACGATAATCCTTTTTTGGAATGTCCTTGAAGGACGATAGTCCTTTTCAGTACTACGTTTGAAGGATGATAGTCCTTTTCAGAAATATCCTTGAAGGACGATAGTCCTTTTCAGGAATATTCTTGAAGCACGATAGTCCTTTTCAGGAAAATATCCTTGAAGGACGATAGTCCTTTTCAGGAATATCCTTGAAGGACGATAGTCCTTTTCAGTACTACGTTTGAAGGAAGATAGTCCTTTTCAGGAATATCCTTAAAGGACGATAGTCCTTTCAAGAATATCCTTGCAGGACGATAGTTCTTTTCAGGAATAACCTTGAATGACGATAGTCCTTTTCAGTAATACGTTTGAAGGATGATAGTCCTTTTCAGAAATATCCTTGAAGGACGATAGTCCTTTTCAGGAATATCCTTGAAGGACGATAGTCCTTTTCAGGAATATCCTTGAAGGACGATAGTCCTTTACTGGAATATCCTTGAAAGACGATAATCCTTTTAAGGAATATCCTTGAAGGACGATAGTCCTTTTCAAGAATATCCTTGAATGACGATAATCCTTTTAAGGAATATCCTTGAAGGACGATAGTCCTTTTGAAGAATTTCCTTGAAGGACGACTGTCCATTACAGGAATATCCTTGAAGGACGATAGTCCTTTTCAGGAATATCATTGAAGGACGATAGTCCTCTTCAGGAAAATATCCTTGAAGGACGATAGTCCTTTTCAGGAATATCCTTGAAGAACGAAAGTCCTTTTTAGGAATATCCTTTAAGGACAATAGTCCCCTTCAGGAATATCCTTGAAGGACGATAGTCCTTTTCAGTACTACGTTTGAAGGAAGATAGTCCTTTTCAGGAATATCCGTAAAGGACGATAGACCGTTCAAGAATATCCTTGCAGGACGATAGTCCTTTTCAGGAATATCCTTGAAGGACGACAGTCCTTTTCAGGAATATCCTTGAAGGACGACAGTCCTTTACTGGAATATCCTTGAAAGACGATAATCCTTAGGAATATCCTTGAAGGACGATAGTCTTTTTCAAGAATATCCTTGAAGGACGATAGTCCTTTTCAAGAATATCCTGGAAGGACGAGAGTCCTTTTCAGTGATATCCTTAAAGGACTATGGTCCTTTTCAGTACTACGTTTGAAGGATGATAGTCCTTTTCAGAAATATCCTTGAAGGACGATAGTCCTTTTCAGGAATATACTTGAAGGACGATAGTCCTTTTCAGGAATATCCTTGAAGGACGATAGTCCTTTACTGGAATATCCTTGAAGGACGATAATCCTTTTAAGGAATATCCTTGAAGGACAATAGTCCTTTTCAGGAATATCCTTGAAGGACGATAGTCCTTTTCAGGAATATCCTTTTAGGACGATAATCCTTTTTTTTGAATGTCCTTGAAGGACAATAGTCCTTTTCAGGAATATCCTTGAAAAACGAAAGTCCTTTTTAGGAATATCCTGAAAGGACAATAGTCCTTTTCAGGAATATCCTTGAAGGACGATAGTCCTTTTCAGTACTACGTTTGAAGGAAGATAGTCCTTTTCAGGAATATCCTTAAAGGACGATAGTCCTTTCAAGAATATCCTTGCAGGACGATAGTCTTTTTCAGGAATATCCTGGAAGGACGAGAGTCCTTTTCAGTGATATCCTTAAAGGACTATGGTCCTTTTCAGTACTACGTTTGAAGGATGATAGTCCTTTCCAGAAATATCCTTGAAGGACGATAGTCCTTTTCAGGAATATCCTTAAAGGACGATAGTCCTTTTCAGGAATATCTTTGAAGGACGATAGTCCTTTACTGGAATATCCTTGAAGGACGATAATCCTTTTAAGGAATATCCTTGAAGGACAATAGTCCTTTTCAGTAATATCCTTGAAGGACGATAGTCCTTTTCAGGAATAATATCCTTTAAGGACGATAATCCTTTTTATTGAATGTCCTTGAAGGACAATAGTCTTTTTCAGGAATATCCTGGAAGGACGAGAGTCCTTTTCAGTGATATCCTTAAAGGACTACGGTCCTTTTCAGTGATATCCTTGAAGGACGATAATCCTTTTTTGGAATGTCCTTGAAGGACGATAGTCCTTTTCAGTACTACGTTTGAAGGATGATAGTCCTTTTCAGAAATATCCTTGAAGGACGATAGTCCTTTTCAGGAATATCCTTGAAGGACGATAGTCCTTTTCAGGAATATCCTTGAAGGACGATAGTCCTTTACTGGAATATCCTTGACAGACGATAATCCTTTTAAGGAATATCCTTGAAGGACGATAGGCCTTTTCAAGAATATCCTTAAAGGACGAAAATCCTTTTCAGGAATTTCCTTGAAGGACGAATAGTCCTTTTCAGAAATATCCTTGAAGCACGATAGTCCTTTTTAGGAATATGCTGAAAGGACAATAGTCCTTTTCAGGAATATCCTTGAAGGACGATAGTCCTTTTCAGTACTACGTTTGAAGGAAGATAGTCCTTTTCAGGAATATCCTTAAAGGACGATAGTCCTTTCAAGAATATCCTTGCAGGACGATAGTCCTTTTCAGGAATATCCTTGAAGGACGACAGTCCTTTTCAGGAATATCCTTGAAGGACTACAGTCCTTTTCAGGAATATCCTTGAAGGACGACAGTCCCTTTCAGGAATATCCTTGAAGGACGAGAGTCCTTTTCAAAAATACCCTTTAAGGACGAGAGTCCTTTTCAGTGATATCCTTGAAGGACTATGGTCCTTTTCAGGATATCCTTGAAGGACGAAAGTCCTTTTCAGGAATATCCTTGAAGCACGATAGTCCTTTTTAGGAATATCCTTGAAGGGCAATAGTCCTTTTCAGGAATATCCTTGAAGGACGATAGTCCTTTTCAGTACTACGTTTGAAGGAAGATAGTCCTTTCCAGAAATATCATTGAAGGACAATAGTCCTTTTCAGGAATATCCTTGAAAGACGACTGTCCATTTCAGGAATATCCTTGAAGGACGATAGTCTTTTTCAGGAATATCCTGGAAGGACGAGAGTCCTTTTCAGTGATATCCTTAAAGGACTATGGTCCTTTTCAGTACTACGTTTGAAGGATGATAGTCCTTTTCAGAAATATCCTTGAAGGACGATAGTCCTTTTCAGGAATATCCTTGAAGGACGATAGTCCTTTTCAGGAATATCCTTGAAGGACGATAGTCCTTTACTGGAATATCCTTGAAGGACGATAATCCTTTTAAGGAATATCCTTGAAGGACAATAGTCCTTTTCAGGAATATCCTTGAAGAACGAAAGTCCTTTTTAGGAATATCCTTAAAGGACAATAGTCCCCTTCAGGAATATCCTTGAAGGACGATAGTCCTTTTCAGTACTACGTTTGAAGGAAGATAGTCCTTTTCAGGAATATCCGTAAAGGACGATAGTCCTTTCAAGAATATCCTTGCAGGACGATAGTCCTTTTCAGGAATATCCTTGAAGGACGATAGTCCTTTTCAGGAATATCCTTGAAGGACGACAGTCCTTTACTGGATTATCCTTGAAAGACGATAGTACTTTACTGGAATATCCTTGAAAGACGATAATCCTTTTAAGGAATATCCTTGAAGGACGATAGTCCTTTTCAAGAATATCCTTGAAGGACGACTGTCCATTACAGGAATATCCTTGAAGGACGATAGTCCTTTTCAGGAATATCATTGAAGGACGATAGTCCTTTTCAGGAAAATATCCTTGAAGGACGATAGTCCTTTTCAGGAATATCCTTGAAGAACGAAAGTCCTTTTTAGGAATATCCTTAAAGGACAATAGTCCCCTTCAGGAATATCCTTGAAGGACGATAGTCCTTTTCAGTACTACGTTTGAAGGAAGATAGTCCTTTTCAGGAATATCCGTAAAGGACGATAGTCCTTTCAAGAATATCCTTGCAGGACGATAGTCCTTTTCAGGAATATCCTTGAAGGACGATAGTCCTTTTCAGGAATATCCTTGAAGGACGACAGTCCTTTACTGGATTATCCTTGAAAGACGATAATCCTTTTAAGGAATATCCTTGAAGGACTATAGTCCTTTGCAAGAATATCCTTGAAGGACGATAGTCCTTTTCAGGGATATCCTTGTAGGACGATAGTCCTTTTCAGGAATATCCTTGAAGGACGATAATCCTTTTTTGGAATGTCCTTGAAGGACGATAGTCCTTTTCAGGAATATCCTTGTAGGACGATAGTCCTTTTCAGGAATATCCTTGAAGGACGATAGTCCTTTACTGGAATATCCTTGAAGGACGATAGTCCTTTTCAGTACTACGTTTGAAGGAAGATAGTCCTTTTCAGGAATATCCTTAAAGGACGATAGTCCTTTCAAGAATATCCTTGCAGGACGATAGTTCTTTTTAGGAATAACCTTGAATGACGATAGTCCTTTTCAGTACTACGTTTGAAGGATGATAGTCCTTTTCAGAAATATCCTTGAAGGAAGATAGTCCTTTTCAGGAATATCCTTGAAGGACGATAGTCCTTTTCAGGAATATCCTTGAAGCACGATAGTCCTTTACTGGAATATCCTTGAAAGACGATAATCCTTTTAAGGAATATCCTTGAAGGACGATAGTCCTTTTCAAGAATATCCTTGAAAGACGATAATCCTTTTAAGGAATATCCTTGAAGGACGATAGTCCTTTCAAGAATATCCTTGCAGGACGATAGTTCTTTTTAGGAATAACCTTGAATGACGATAGTCCTTTTCAGTACTACGTTTGAAGGATGATAGTCCTTTTCAGAAATATCCTTGAAGGACGATAGTCCTTTTCAGGGATATCCTTGTAGGACGATAGTCCTTTTAAGGAATATCCTTGAAGGACAATAGTCCTTTTCTGGAATATCCTTGAAAGACGATAATCCTTTTAAGGAATATCCTTGAAGGACGATAGTCCTTTTCAAGAATATCCTTGAAGGACGAAAATCCTTTTCAGGAATATCCTTGAAGGATGACTGTCCATTACAGGAATATCCTTGCAGGACGATAGTCCTTTTCAGGAATATCCTTGAAGGACGATAGTCCTTTACTGGAATATCCTTGAAAGACGATAATCCTTTTAAGGAATATCCTTGAAGGACGATAGTCCTTTTCAGTACTACGTTTCAAGGAAGATAGTCCTTTTCAGAAATATCCTTGAAGGACGATTGTCCTTTTCAGGAATATCCTTGAAGGACAATAGTTTTTTCAGGAATATCCTTGAAGGACGAGAGTCCTTTTCAGTGATATCATTAAAGGACTATGGTCCTTTTCAGTGATATCCTTAAAGGACGATAGTCCTTTTCAGGAATATCCGTGAAGTACGATAGTCCTTTTCAGGAATATCCTTAAAGGACGAAAGTCCTTTTCAGGAATATACCTAAAGGACAATAGTCCTTTTCAGGAATATCCTTGAAGGACGATAGTCCTTTTCAGGAATATCCTTGAAGGACGATAATCCTTTTTTGGAATGTCCTTGAAGGACGATAGTCGTTTTCAGTACTACGTTTGAAGGATGATAGTCCTTTTCAGAAATATCCTTGAAGGACGATAGTCCTTTTCAGGAATATCCTTGTAGGACGATAGTCCTTTTAAGGAATATCCTTGAAGGACGAAAATTCTTTTCAGGAATATCCTTGAAGGACGACTGTCCATTACAGGAATATCCTTGAAGGACGATAGTCCTTTTCAGGAATATCATTGAAGGACGATAATCCTGTTTTGGAATTTCCTTGAAGGACGAATAGTCCTTTTCAGGAATATCCTTGAAGCACGATAGTCCTTTTCAGGAAAATATCCTTGAAGGACGATAGTTCTTTTCAGTACTACGTTTCAAGGAAGATAGTCCTTTTCAGAAATATCCTTGAAGGACGATTGTCCTTTTCAGGAATATCCTTGAAGGACGAGAGTCCTTTTCAGTGATATCCTTAAAGGACTATGGTCCTTTTCAGTGATATCCTTGAAGGACTATTGTCCTTTTCAGGATATCCTTGAAGGACGAAAGTCCTTTTCAGGAATATCCTTGAAGCACGATAGTCCTTTTTAGGAATATCCTTGAAGGGCAATAGTCCTTTTCAGGAATATCCTTGAAGGACGATAGTCCTTTTCAGTACTACGTTTGAAGGAAGATAGTCCTTTCCAGAAATGTCCTTGAAGGACAATAGTCCTTTTCAGGAATATCCTTGAAAGACGACTGTCCATTTCAGGAATATCCTTGAAGGACGATAGTCCTTTTCAGGAATATCCTTGAAGGACGATAATCCTTTTTTTGAATGTCCTTGAAGGACAATAGTCTTTTTCAGGAATATCCTGGAAGGACGAGAGTCCTTTTCAGTGATATCCTTAAAGGACTATGGTCCTTTTCAGTGATATCCTTTAAGGACGATAGTCCTTTTCAGGAATATCCGTGAAGGACGATAGTCCTTTTCAGGAATATCCGTGAAGGACGATAGTCCTTTTCAGGAATATCTTAGAAGGACGATAGTCCTTTTCAGTACTACATTTGAAGGAAGATAGTCCTTTTCGGGAATATCCTTAAAGGACGAAAGTCCTTTTCAGGAATATCCGTGAAGGACGATAGTCCTTTTCAGGAATACTCTTGAAGGACGATAGTCCTTTTCAGTACTACGTTTGAAGGAAGATAGTCCTTTTCGGGAATATCCTTGAAGGACGATAGTCCTTTTAAGGAATATCCTTGAAGGACGACTGTCCATTTCAGGAATATCCTTGAAGGACGATAGTCCTTTTCAGGAATATCCTTGAAGGACGAATAGTCCTTTTCAGGAATATCCTTGAAGGACGATAATCCTTTTTTTGAATGTTCTTGAAGGACAATAGTCTTTTTCAGGAATATCCTGGAAGGACGAGAGTCCTTTTCAGTGATATCCTTAAAGGACTATGGTCCTTTTCAGTGATATCCTTGAAGGACGATAGTCCTTTTCAGGAATATCCGTGAAGGACGATAGTCCTTTTCAGGAATATCTTAGAAGGACGATAGTCCTTTTCAGGAATATCCTTAAAGGACGAAAGTCCTTTTCAGGAATATCCGTGAAGGACGATAGTCCTTTTCAGGAATACTCTTGAAGGACGATAGTCCTTTTCAGTACTACGTTTGAAGGAAGATAGTTCTTTTCGGGAATATCCTTGAAGGACGATAGTCCTTTTAAGGAATATCCTTGAAGGACGACTGTCCATTTCAGGAATATCCTTGAAGGACGATAGTCCTTTTCAGGAATATCCTTGAAGCACGATAGTCCTTTTCAGGAAAATATCCTTGAAGGACGAATAGTCCTTTTCAGGAATATCCTTGAAGCACGATAGTCCTTTTCAGGAAAATATCCTTGAAGGACGACAGTCCTTTTCAGGAATATTCTTGAAGAACGAAAGTCCTTTTTAGGAATATCCTTAAAGGACAATAGTCCTTTTCAGTACTATGTTTGAAGGAAGATAGTTCTTTTCGGGAATATCCTTGAAGGACGATAGTCCTTTTAAGGAATATCCTTGAAGGACGACTGTCCATTTCAGGAATATCCTTGAAGGACGATAGTCCTTTTCAGGAATATCCTTGAAGCACAATAGTCCTTTTCAGGAAAATATCCTTGAAGGACGAATAGTCCTTTTCAGGAATATCCTTGAAGGACGATAGTCCTTTTCAGTACTACGTTTGTAGGAAGATAGTTCTTTTCGGGAATATCCTTGAAGGACGATAGTCCTTTTCAGGAATATCCTTGAAGCACGATAGTCCTTTTCAGGAAAATATCCTTGAAGGACGAATAGTCCTTTTCAGGAATATCCTTGAAGCACGATAGTCCTTTTCAGGAAAATATCCTTGAAGGACGACAGTCCTTTTCAGGAATATTCTTGAAGAACGAAAGTCCTTTTTAGGAATATCCTTAAAGGACAATAGTCCTTTTCAGTACTATGTTTGAAGGAAGATAGTTCTTTTCGGGAATATCCTTGAAGGACGATAGTCCTTTTAAGGAATATCCTTGAAGGACGACTGTCCATTTCAGGAATATCCTTGAAGGACGATAGTCCTTTTCAGGAATATCCTTGAAGCACAATAGTCCTTTTCAGGAAAATATCCTTGAAGGACGAATAGTCCTTTTCAGGAATATCCTTGAATGACAATTGTCCTTTTCAGGAATATCCTTGCAGGACGGTAGTCCTTTTCAGGAATATCTTTGAAGGACGATAGTCCTTTTCAGGAATATCCTTGAAGGACGATAGTCCTTTTCAGTACTACGTTTGTAGGAAGATAGTCCTTTACAGAAATATCCTTGAAGGACGATAGTCCTTTTCAGGAATATCCTTGAAGGACGATAATCTTTTTCAGGAATATCCTTGAAGGACGATAGTCCTTTTCAGTACTACGTTTGAAGGAAGATAGTCCTTTTCAGTACTACGTTTGAAGGAAGATAGTCCATTTCAGGAATATCCTTGAAGGACGATTGTCCTTTTCAGGAATATCCTTGAAGGACGATAGTTCTTTTCAGGGATATCCTTGAAGGACGATAGTCCTATTCCGTGTCATACTGTGATACTACATCACAAAAAAACGATTGTGAAAAAATATGAATTATATTACTCTTTATTCTATGTTCATTTTGTTATGATACTATCTAATATTGTGTAAACCTGGTGACCATTTTTACTTCCCCATCAAGTTAATATCAGAAATTATGGTTTAGGGCGTAATTCTTTGCTTGGGTAGCTAACCTTTGCTGGCTTTGGGTAAATAAGTATAAATAAAATAAAACTAACATTACGCACAATTTATTTACACTACTAACAACATAATATTTCCCTTATCCTCTGTGATTCATATAATAGTCTATCACTGTAGAAAAGGCTGCAAATCCAGCTGCTCCAAAGACTCCGGCTTTCACACCACCTGAAACAAATAGAAATGTATCATAATTAGACCAAGTCAAACGTGTTTACGAGCATTAACCCTTGCGGGATAGTCTGAGGTTTAGGTGTCCATCTCCGCAATTGCGAAGGTAGTAATTCTATGGCCTCGAACCCACGTGTTGACCAGATAGTCAGTACTCAATGTGACAGGTGATAAGCCATGTCGCCATTTACAAGCACTAGCTATTTATTACCTGTTTGGAGAACAGGTAGGTTTTCTCACAATGCTTTCCCTCACCGTAAAGAGTCATAATTTATTTGGGATTTTATGTATGTAGCATGAAGAAAGGCACATACAAAGAATTTCATGGATTTGAGTAATTCAAGAGTGTTGCCAGATGACAATAAATAATCTCAGTCTATACAATTGGGGAAATAGAGGTGTGATTACATCTATGTTTGTAAAAATAACATATTATTCACAAATAACAATGAAAAACAATTGCATTATATAATCATATCTTGTACATTCAAAGTCAAATGTTTTTATTCAACATAACTAGGTACAAGTACAGTACATTCATTGAAAGTCAAAACATTTGCCTGACACTGGTTGTCTCTTGGCATTGAAATTCTACCGTTGAAATTCCTTTATTACTACTGAAGTCTAGAGATTATGGATGAGGTAGGGATCACCTTTGTGACTATATACTGTTGGTTTTGATAGGGAATAATATTCTATCAACTGTAAGGGTTATACACAAATATCTGTTATAGTTGAATAAACCATAGATCTAAAATACAGGCCTACAAACTCAGTGGGATTTCAAATGTTAAATATGGTTACTTAGGTCTAACATAACTAATAGTAATCAGCCATTGGAAAATGAAGTATTATAAAAGTTTAAAAAAAAGCAACAGCATACCTCTTAGCCCTATCAATCCACCAGTGACACCACCTGCATATGTGCCATTCTTCCAATCCGACTTGCCCCTGGCTGACTCTATGCAACATTCTATACCAGAAAACACCATTCCTAGCATCGCAAAGTTCTTTGCATAACTGAGCATAGAATTCTTCATCTCTCTCAGGATTTCTCTGGCTGTCTGGTTCTGTTGAGCGGTGGGATCCGTCACGTTGGGCATTAGGGATGATGTAAACAGACCTACGGCTGCTCCTAAACCATATCCTGTAAGTGAAAAAAGATGTTAATGTATGTTCAGAAGATCTAGTTGGAAACACTGTCTTCTAACTATGCCATAGATTCTTATTTTAAAGTAAAAACCATTTGTGACTTAAGTTTGTAAAACATAAAACTTAAGTGACTTTAGTTTATTGCATTACATTGATAGCAAAATAGTTTTTTTGTTCAATTTTAGAAATTACTTACCAATGACACAGCTTGTAAAACTTTTGAAAGGGCAGCTTTCTATCACAGACTCAATCATCTTTTCATCGTGCGTTTTGATTACTACAGGCCCAAGAACTCTGGGTATGATAATATTTTCTCTAAACCTGTAGATTTTCCCCACTAGGTGTTTCGCTAAGAAATCAAAGTTATTTGTCTCCATAAACTTAACCAAGTCTGGATCAGGCGGCGGAGGTTGATAGTCACCCATTGTTTATATTAATCACAAATTGAAATAACTATAACAACATACTAATTGGAAACAAAATTATAGTTTATTTTACGATAAATATTGGGTCAGGAAAAAACACCTAACCTCAAAGTCTATTGATCACTAGTGATGTGCATAGAAGTGAAAAAGTGCTAAGGAGAAAATAATTTATTTTAAATTAATAGCTTACAAAATTTTTTGACGAATATTGATTGCTTTGCAAATTCAAACTACTTCCAAAGAAGAGGCATCAGGTAGCTGGTAGTTGGTACTAGCTATATTACAGGAGATCTGTAGTAGCGGTACTGTAAATATACCGATAATTTATTATTGCCACATAACATAAACATAACATTATTTAAGTTAAATAGATTTAATAAGAAAATTAAATAGATATATTAATTTCAAGTAATAAAGATAATCTACAGTCATGAAAACTACATGCAATGTGACTCTAGTACAATTGTTGCAGGTTGTTTTGAGAGAGAAGGTCAGCAAAACAAAAATAGTAAACAGACGGGCAAGTGGCGATGTTACAATTTTGCAGGTTAACTTCTTTTTGTATCTTTTATAAGTTTGTGTAAAATGTCTTCCTCATCTTCAGAGGAAGATTTATCCAAGTTTCGTGAAGCTATTGACGTTTCATTTATAAACGCTTTTAAAACTAAAAGTAATGGCACAAATGGTAAGTAAATTAACAGACCAAATAATTAACCAGAGAATTAGCACAGCTATTCAGAGGGGAATGCTATCAGTGTCTTGGGAACCCTACCACCCTCTGACAGCGATGATTATAAAGATATTTTGTATATAATTTAATGTTTATTTATTATTTAATGGTTTGTAGTTTTAATTTCTTGCTCTATCTTTATCAAATTAAATTCTTTAAAAATTCATGTTATATACTCTCATACAGGGGCACACTTTCTCTTTCTAAACACGGCTGCAGTCCTTGGTAACTTTTAGCATTTGTATCATATAATTAGTATAATAGAAATACAAACATTTCACCAAAGGTATACAAGAGAGTTCTCATATTATACAGATATTGGAATGAACGAAATGAGTTATTATATTTCTGTTACGGCATCGGAACTCGAAATAGCTGGAAAACCAGATACCATAACCATACAAACTTAAGCACAATCTCAAATTTTCAGGAATATCAAGTAAAACAGAGACTGCCCCTAAATCCCTAAGAACTCTAGAAGAAGCAACTCACTATAGTGATGTCAAAGTGCCAGAGCAGATGCAAAAGAAGATACTGGCAAAGCTATCTTCTGTTATTGATAGAAATGTGAAATATGTAGATGTTTGTAAGGATGTTGTGTGAGTATCCCTATTATGATAAAAAGTCTTAGCAAATCCTCCTACTACCCTTCATACTTTCCATTGCGGGGCAAATACAGGCAACTGCATCTTCAAGTAAATAAAATTTTTATTGATAATCATCATTTATAAGACTAACTTTCGTATTCCACAAGGTTTGAATATAGAAACCTTAGTGTGGCAAATTTCTGTAGTCTGTAGACAAATAACTAGGTATTAGTTTACTTTATACTACCTACCTATGAAACCTACTAAACGCCCTTAATAGGTAATGTTCATTGCTTTTGAATAACTAAATAAATAATACAAAAGTGACAACCTAAAAAGTATTAATGGGTAATATCCTTATTAGTGTTATTAAAGATGTATCCTTTATTCTTTTTCAGTGAACCAGAAATTACAGGTGGTGTAAAGCTATTTAAAGAGTCAAAGAACTTCTTGAGCAGTGAAGAAGTGGCAGATACCAATACAGAAGAACACAATAAGCAGTCTAAGAAACTAAAGAAGGAAAAAAGAAGAAAGTTGGATGATGTGCCAGATTTGAATGAAAGTGGTATGTTTATTTGTATAATAATTTCTCGGGTAATAAGTTTTTAAGTAATTTTTAGTATATTATTCTCCTACAGCATGCCAGAAAGAACAGCAGCTAGTTATTTTATTTATTTTATTCGTGAAACCAACAGCTATACAAACAGTATAAAAATACAAATAATAAACATTAAGCCAATGAAAGGTTTCAACATCTAAAAACATGAAAGCCTAACACGAAATACCTTAGTTTACAAACAGTATCATCACAAAAGAAAAGAAAAACTATGTTTACATCTGAATATCAAAAAAACGCCGACTTAGTGCAGATTTCACAGATGTAATGCTCGTATTAAAAATATCAAGATCGTCTAGCTCCTTGCTAAGTTTGTTAATTTTTTTAGGTGTTCTAACAAAAAAAGAGTTTTGCCTATAATTACTTTTAACTAATGGAATTACTAAGGGTGGAACATTTCGTAACTGTCTAATAGGAGGTACAAATAACGACAAGTAAGACAACAGTTTTGGACAATCAATAAAACCTCGCGCTATTTTAAGAAGATATACAACATCACAAATTTCTCTTCTAATCAAAAGATGTAGTAAATGTGTTTCCTACAAAGAGTCTCATAGTCCTTACATGTTTCATAGGTCCTAAAACGAATGTGCCGTATGAACATTAACATTCTTTTTATGCCCAAGACTAGCATGGGACATGATTTGCTTACATATATGTACATCCACATCCTATAATCCCTTTCACGGACAGAACACACTGAAACCTAATCTTAAGGTCCCGGGTCTGATTCCTAATGGAGGCAGAGCTTTCCAGTCTGGTTGTTGATTATAAATGCTACATATGTATTTATCTAAATATAATAAGTATATCTTTCTGAAATATATACATTGACTAGTACCCTTAAAACAAGTTTTAAATGTCCTTAGCAAGGGACTAGTTCAATTAGTCTAATAGTGTCCAAATATTATTTTTTGGTTACTTATTAGCATGTTAATGGGATTTTTGATGTCATATGGAATATTGGTGACAGTTTCCCAGCATGTACTTTCCTTCAAATTATTCAATTATTATTGTGTTCTATTGATTTCAGACAAAATAAAAGCCGCATGTGTTAGTCCAGAATACATACAGTCACAAGAAGAGACTAAACATTGGAAGTCGAGAAGGAAAGAGAAAATCTTCAAATACAAAAGGAAGAATAATAATAGCAATGTTCTGGTGTCTCTTGATGAATAGTGTAGCTGGTAAAATTAATAAGTAAAGTTAAGTAAGTTTACTGTTAATGTACATGTTCTTCTTACGTCCCTTTTAGGGTGGACAGGTCCTTGGAGATAATATAATATCTTCTTAGTCTCGCTTAGAAAAAATATCAACATTGTGATGTTTTATATAGAGTAATAGTGTCAGAGTGTTGACCTATAACCAAAAAATTCTATTGAACTGTAGTTCCATAGTCGCTTTCTACGACATACCAGGAAGAAAGACAGTTAATTCGTATTCTTTTTACTTTTTTTTTTACGGTAATATGTGACAGTTATTTTATAGTCTTCCATAAACCTCATGAGAACATATTGGGTATATTAGATAATGTATAATGATCTTCTTTTCTGTAAAATTTTAAATAGTATAGTAATGGAAATATAAATACAGAGCAAAGCTTTTGAAGATGTACCAAGAAAGGAAAGTATCTAAGGAGATGGGTAAAGAAAAAAGTTGCAAGTATATACTGAAAGACTGTATAGTAAGACTAGAGATGTGCATACATACACACTATACATACATACTTCTCTTACTCATAATAGGTGTATGAAATATTGAACTTATGTTAAATGTTTTTTTATAATAAAAACACAAAATAAAATTTCGGAAGTTTTATTTAAATATCTAATACTAACTTAGATTAAGAATAAATATTTACAAAGAGTTGCAATCACATTTTTACTGCTTCCCTCACATTGTAAAGAACAGCTTAACTTATACCTAACATGTATATGTATCATAAGTATTGTTTACATAATCACGACTGGTTGTTACATTATGCCAATATGTATATATTTGTATCCTTTAATTCCTTTCAGGGTGGACAGAACCTCAGGGAAATAATAAAGCAGGTCACATTGTAGAATATATATAACATTGGTTACGGGTTGCTATCCCATCGCCTAATAGCTTTTATTTACCCCTAGTCCCTTAGTCGCCTCCTACGCCATGCCGGGAAGAACGGCAGCTAGTTAACATTCTTTTTACGTCCGACCATTAATTATTAACCATTTAACAATTTGCCAATTCCGTTTATAAAATTTAGACAATTAACAGAAGTGTTCTAAGCAATAACCAGCATTGAAAAAAAGTGGACTTTGAATTAAGTTTTTAAAGAAATGTTACAAACTATTGATTAAGCATATTTTTACAAGTACACAATATAAAATGTTAGTTCGAGTACGAGCTAATAGGATTCATAACAACTTAGTACTATTAATTAACATACTTTTGACATTTTCATTAAAATGTTACGTTAAACAAGGTAATGGTAATGGATAAGCTGAAGAAAATATGGAGAAACAAACGCATAACCAAGGCTACGAAAACCAGACTAGTAAGAACCCTGGTGTTTCCCATTTTTCTGTACGCTTCTGAAACTTGGACCTTGCGGCAACTAGAGTCCAAAAGGATAGATGCTTTGGAGATGTGGTGCTGGAGGAGAATGCTCGGAGTGTCATGGACTGAATTCCGCACTAACGCTTCAATCCTTGAAGAGCTAGGCATCCAGCAGCGTTTATCTGCATTGGTCCGTGGGCGCATTTTAAGCTTCTTTGGCCACATCAGTCGACGCGGGAATTGCTCCATTGAACGCCTCGTTGTGCAAGGAAAGGTGGAAGGAACAAGACCTCGTGGTAGGTCGTCGATGCGGTGGACAGACCAGATCAAGGCTGCCGTTTGTGCCCCGGTACACGAATGCACCCGCATGACGGCCAACAGGCAGAGGTGGCGGGAGGTTGTGCGGCGAACCATGTCGGCTGCTCAAGATGCCACGTCATGAAGACCACGACCGCTCTGATAAGAGCGTAACGATTGAGAAGAAGAAACAAGGTAAAAGCGACCTAATAGCATTAACATCGATTAAAAACAATATTTCATGGATCTGCGTACTATAATTTCTTTTTAGAATTATAATGCAAAAGTTTTTAGTTACGTAGTAATGTTTCTAAATTCATTTTGTTAAGTGTTTTATTAACGAACAATGTTTATGTCTATTTGTTATAAAATGCCAACATATCCCTTTTTATAGTTATTACTTTGAATGTAACAGTCATGTTCTTGATACGCTATGCTTTAGTTTCCAGAGGCGAACACAATAGATTTACATTTCCTTTGTACCTATAATTTAAATTATAATTTCTGCTATTGTTTTGCATTTGGATTGATCCTTGAAGACATTTTAACTATTCTATGATATAATATCGCGGACAATTTAATAAATATAAAACCAATTACTCAGGCCCTTACAAAAGTATGTTAATTTAAACTTACCTTAAATTAATTATGCTGAGAGAGCTATTTAAATGAGTACGTAAAGATATCAAACTTATTTAAGTACTTATGTATACTATAGTTAAATAATCGTACGTTTAACAATTACAAATGCGCCTAAAACGATCTATGTAACACTGTTATAACTAGCTATACTTTATGCATATAAGTTTCGAAGAAATTGGTCTTAGAGATGTAAGATCTTTTAGTCGCATCTAGGGTTGAAAACTACCAGTAGAGTTTATATAAGTAACTTTTAAGGTTTATTTACAGTAGTGCCTATAGTTTTGGTTATATAGAAAGATATATACAAAACAGTAAATATAAGTCAGAAAAAGACGTTTGAAATAACTTTTAAAACCACCGAAGATATATTGACTTTTTCCCAAAATAACCTTTAGAAAATTTTCAAAATTTCGATAATGTTTAACCCTAGGCACGTCCTTATTTAAAACATTCACAATTTAGCAATCAATTGAAAATTTCAACATTTATGTCAATTTAAACTTTGGAACCATGCCTAACAATAAAAAGTATAAAGCCACTAACACAATCCATACTAAATAACCATTTATAATCTACTGGAATCGTATTCATAATGATTTCTCCCAGGCTTCACGCTATCATCATTGGTAAAGGCTCGGTTGTCCAAACCCACCATTTTGGTTGGAGGAATCTCTGGCTCTGCTTCTTCCTTTTTCTCAGGTCCATCCATGAAGAACATCGTGATGAAGAAGAGAATTGAACCTGGAGAGATGATAAGGCTTTTATTAATATTCCTACATACATCTACCGTTTGCCTCCAGGGAAAAGATCGCGAAACCTAACTTAATTTTGGCATAGTGTTGTAGATTGTATATTTGAGAGTCATGCATCTTATTAAGATGTACTCGCCCTTCCAATTCACTCACACCAACCGCTATTGAGAGGAGTTTTCACAAAGCAATATAGCGAATTTAAAATTGTTTTGTCGTTTCGTATTCTTTTCCTATAGAACTGACAGACATGATATCATTAACTAATTGCATGTGTTAATAATCATAAATGCATCTATCGTAGACATAATATTATTCGAAGTAAACGCTTTGTGAAAACGCTTTGTGAAAACTCTCCTTAATTGCGGATGGACATACGAGCCTCTTACTACACCTGGATTAAAAGCTTTTTACATACAAGCGATACATACTAATCTTACGAAATTGGACACGCAAACCTAGGGAAGTAAGAACCCATAAGGATGCAAAATAAAAGTGTTTAAACGTGTGTTAAAAGTTTTATAATAATAATATTTGGACATTATTACATCAATTGAACTAGACCCTTAGTGTGTATATTTAAGACTTGTGTTAAGGGTACTAGTCAACGTATATTTAAGAAATGTATACATATTATATATAGATAAATACATATATAGCATACATTATCAACAACCAGACTGGAAAGCAGTAGAAAAGCGTAGTTCTTAACTCTGCCTCCACCGGGAATCGAATCCGGGACCCCACGATTAGCGTTCAGCCAATCACCCAATAGTTTCCATTACCCCTAGTCCCTCAGTCGTGTCCTACGACATGCCGGAAGGGTCAGCAGCTAGTACGCATGCTTTTTTAGTCCCAAATTACCATGGGACTCACAAACTGGCTTGGGAAGGGGCCTAAATAACAGATGCTAATAAATAAACATTGTATTCGGGGCCTAAGTATCACATACCAATAAATAACCATTATATTCTCTACATTAAA
Organism: Leucoptera coffeella; assembly: GCA_030578115.1. Classification (NCBI taxonomy): domain Eukaryota; kingdom Metazoa; phylum Arthropoda; class Insecta; order Lepidoptera; family Lyonetiidae; genus Leucoptera; species Leucoptera coffeella. Next base: position 40,353 of record JAMBLF010001558.1, read on the forward strand.
GAACTAAACTTACTAATTCCGTAGAATCCAGCGTAGAAGATCATGATGGCTTCCCTGTACCCGATTGCCTTGGCCACTGGGTCCACCAGGATCGGAAGGTCTCCACCAATGTTGTTCATCATGAAGAGGAACACGCCCACGGTCGTGGAGCGGACAGACAGGGGTACGATCTCCACCAATACGGCGAACAGGATACCGAACCACATTTCAGCTGGAAATGAGCAATATAGAAATGAACTAATATTTACGTAGGTCTAATAGGTTTTGGTATCTATAATTTCTTCCCATTGAACTGAAGCCTATGACTACTCCAAAAGAGTTGATAGTTCTACATTATGTGTATGTGAGTAACTACATAAAAATTAATTAACGTTTTTTAATCCCTTTCGGGGCAGACCGAACCTTGGAGGCACGTAACATACATATTCCTTTGGTCACTATAAAAATCTATAGAACAAAGTATATGATAATAATTGCATACAAATGATGTCCCGTGCTAGTCTAGGACATAGAAAGAATGTTAACCAGCTGCCGTTATTCACCATCGTTGCATATGACAATATTAATGGTATAAAGTGAACATACATACATACATACACATCACGCCTGATTCCCTGTAGAGGGTTAGGCAGAGATCACGGATCCCCATTTGTCCCGATCCTGACAGACCACTTTCGCTTCATTGATATTCATACATCCTTTCATACACTCGGCGGTTATAGGTACTCCTAACGTCACCTTTTTCAATATAGCGTCTATCTGACTGTTATATGTCTTATTAGGCCGGCCCTTACGTAACCGCCCTTCCACTTCACTCATATAATTCAGTTTGTCAATCTTCTATCATTCATCCGCATAACATGTCCAAACCATCGAAGCATGCTTTTTTCAATTTTAGTTACCACATCTTCTTTCAAACCGCAACCTTCCCTTATCACACTATTTTTAATTCTATCATTCAATGTTACTCCTAACATGCTTCTCAGTGACCGCATTTTGACGGCATTGATTCTACTTTCATGCTTATTTTGCCATACACAACTTTCACTACCATAAGTCAATGATGGAACCAGCACAGCCCTATGAATAGCCATACGTGCCGATTGAGAAATCAACTGGGTACCTAGTGAACTATGAGATATTAAATCTCCGAAACAGAACGCCCATCCCAAAAGGAATTAAAGGATGTGAACGTATATACATATGTATGTCCAAATATTGTACTTACCAAAGAAATATGAGATAGCAAGTGTGATCATCGCCCATAGAGGTCCGAAGACCACCGATCCAAAGGCTGGCAGAGTGGATATTATTTGAGAGAGAGCTAGAATCATCAGTCTGGACTTCACACCCATCTTAGCCACGAATCTGTAAGTGTATAATAACGGGTTTAGTTTTAGATAATGGTACTAGACAATAGTAAAGGTCTTTGATTACATAAAACTCTTTTGTAGTCCAAAACTGACAAATACATAATTGTATTGTATATGAAATGTATAATAAAAAAATATGTTTAATAGTTATTGTATTATTGTAATTAATTTTAGTACATTTGTACTATCTCATTGTATCAAAACAACCCAATATCCCTTAGTAGTCTTTAACATACCGAAAAAGGCAATTTGTAATTCAATGAATATTTTAGGGCTCCAACATGTCATACAAGGTACTTAAGAAAACTTAGTATCATACTAGAATGGACATAAACCTAACTAACTACCTGCCATTCTTCCCGTTTTGTCGTATAAAGTGGCTAAAGTCCAAGCTGTAAATCGAATCTATGAATCGATAGGCTAGCAACCTGTTATCAATAATCTATATTAATGCTATCCCCGGACTAAGGAGCTATTACATCTCCAAGATTGTGTTCACACCGAAAGCGATTAAAGGTCGTGAATATGTTAAGGGCTCACTTGTAAATATGTTAAGGGTCCTACATACTATATGTTAAGGGCTACTCACTTATCAGACAGCCATCCTCCAGCCACGACCCCGATGGAGCCGATGCCCACAGTCACCGCGAACAGCCACCAACTTAGGTCCACGTCTGGGAAGTACTCTCTGTAGTACAAGTCGGCATTGTACGCGAAGCACATGCCACCTGAAAGGGTAATTAATAAATAAAAGGTGTTAAAAAGCGATATACAAGTATATAACTGTTTATTTACGAGTACATACACTAATTAAGGTTTGTGTGCTTTTTTGTATTGATTTTTTTTGTACTAAATGTGTATTCAAAAATCTAGTACTTCCGTTTATTATTTATTTATTGTTTATCATAGTTTTGATTGAGGATTTGTTTTTGTACCTAATAATAAATAAATATATAAAAAGGTTATTAAAAACTAACCATAACTAAAAAAATATGGTATCTAACCATAATAGTGCGAGTACTAAAGTCATTGATACGACCACTAAAGATTACCAGGATTATTTCTTTTTTTGGAATGTTGTTACGTTATAGTATTTTTATTTCCAATACTGATATCTAATTTTTATTAGATATAGGCAAAATTAAGCTAAGGTTTTGTATTCTACGTCACCGCTATTCCATAAAACGATAATAGTATAATTATATACATACGTCTAGTGTAAATACATATATTTGTAAAGGCATAGGCTTAGACTTACGTATGTGGTGACAAAGATCTGTAACATTGGGTGACCTATAACAGTCAGATAGACGCTATATTGAAAAAAAGTGACGTTAGGAGTACCTATAACCGCCGAGTGTGTATGAGAAGATGTATGAGTGTCAATAAAGCGAAAGTGGTCTGTCAGGATCGGGACAAATAGGGATCCGTGATCTCTGCCTACCCCTCTACAGATAATCAGGCGTGATGTGTATGTATGTATGTAAATTGGCTGTTGACTAACTGGCATCTACTAAGGGCTGACGATTGGGATACGTATTATTATGCGAAATATAGGCGCTTATTTTATATAATGTAAATATATAATGAAAATCATTTTTGCCCTAATGAACTCATAGTCCGTGACATTTTTAAGCAAAAACACTTATTAAAAAATGGTAGCAAATTTCGATATCCATTTCAAACAAACACTGTATATATCTTATCTTGTATTCACAAAAAGTCTTTGTTCAAATAGAGTGAGAACACAAAAAGTTTCAGCAAAAACTCAAAAATAAAACAAAAAAAGCTACTCAGCAATATTTTTTTGACACGAGACAAAAGTCTAAAGTCAATCAAAGTCTCAATTACTTTTGACTTCCGATAACATTATGTAATTATGACATAATATTATGTAGGTACTAGTTGGTATTCTTTTTTATTCACATTTCATGACCAGGATCTCATGATAGGCTCAAGCGGATATGCTTTAATTAATATGCATGGCTAATTTGTTAATGACATTGCTAAAAAGTCAAGTTAGTAATTTTTTAATCTTTTATAAATCACACGTACAAATATTTTAAGAAAAAGGACAAAATACTGTAGTGTCTAGATTATTTAAGTTAAGAAGTCCTTTCTGCAATCCAACCGTTTTAAAATTAATGTTTAATTAGTTGGGCGTTATTTATTTGTACCATTTATTGTTTAATAAAATAATAAGACAAAGACAAACGCGTTCACGATCATTTACCCTTGTGGTGTAGTCAGAGGTTCAGGATTCCATCTCCGCAATTTCGAAGGTAGTAATTCTATGGCCATCTCGAACCCACGAGTTGACAAGATACTCAGTACTCAATGTGAGAGGTGGTAAGCCATCTCGCCATTTAATAAAATAATAATTTTGCGTATATCTTAAGATACTTCTTTGAACATCTTAAAGTGTCAGGGTAGTGAAGATTTAGTATAAAATATTGGTGATAAGTTTGTAGCTTTTCGAGCAACTGATTCTATTTACCATTAGTACCTTAGTCGAAAAATCGCTAAAAATGCAGTAAAAACTATAACAATCAGTATTTGAAAATTTATTGAATATTTCAAAAGTTAAATGTATGTATGCGAGTATATATGTAAGAAAGAAAAATATCAGGATGAAGTGAAGCTAAACCGTAGCGCAACTACTAATTTCAATAACCAGCCTCCAATTAATTAGAATAATGAAAGGAAATTCCTTCTAGTGTAATAATTTGTATAAATTAATATTTAATTAATATGTTTGTCAAACAATACCTTAATTGGATTATTGTTTATTAAATTCGCATTGGAACTAATAACTTTAGAGCAATTAATTCAAATTACTAACTATAGGCTAGACTAGGTGTTATCTGAAGGTTACGGTTGCACAACTTGGTTACAAGATGGACTGACAACCTTAGGTTTATGAATGTTATAGATGAATAGGAAATTGATTTCTTTTTATTTAAGATTAGGAATACGTTTCATTTATTATAATACATTTTAACACTATAATCTTTACAATAAATTAACAAAATATTTACAAACTTAAAACTAATTAAAATAATTTAACTATAAATTAAATAAATCTAAATAAGATTACGAATAACTTGATCTCGTGTTAGCTTGAAACTAACTTATATTATAATAGCGACCAAACAATTAGAAATATTGATAGGCTGATTTCTACCTTCCATTTCGAAGGAAGCGACTAAGGGACTAGGGATGATTGGATTCTATTGGGCGAAGGGTTAGCAAACTATCACTGATATTCTTTATTTTATATTTGCAGTTAGTTCAGTTTTCTTAAGGAAATATACGTATATAGAATTTTAAATATCTTATTAAGTCTTTTACATAGGTTACAGTATAGTTATGTATTAAAGTCGGAAGGAATTTATTTTGTATAATTTATGGTTAGGGGTACTATAGGTTTTTTATAAGTAATACATTGTAAATATTATAATTAGTATATAACCGTTTGTTTCCTAAATAAAATAAAAATATACAATGTAAGTTATGAACAAGGGTGTTATTACAAGTACTCTGTCAATAATGTAAGAAGTTTAAAGGGAAATGGGCGTGTCAAGTACCTATATATGTATTTAATCTGTAACCTTGCATTAAGCATAGCAAAATATATTGCTGTTAATTGCTATATTCCAGTTGGTTCAGAATATTATTGCGCTGTTTCCGTCACGAAGCTTCGGATTTATTGTTGCTATAAATTATTTATTGGTTCTCAATTATTATTTATTGATTCTCGTTAATGTATGGATTCTGCAGTGGGTTGTTTTAATTGCATTGTGATTCTTATATCCATAAACACGAATTTTAAAAGTTATTGTTATTTTATTTTTAATATCATATCAGAGGTATATTTTAAGCGGTTGTACACAGTGTGAAGAACAGAAGAGCATGTATGAGAAGGTTAATGGATGTGAGTGAAGCAAGAAAGATTTGTCAGGATCGTTCAAAGTGGCGATCGATAGTCTCTGCCTCTCCCGTTACGGAAGAAAAGGAGTGCATATATGAATATACTTTATGCTACATTATATGTATTTTATTTACAACAATATTCTTAAAAGGCTATAAAATTATAACTAAATAATCGCTTGAATTAATATATAATTGAAGTATGACTACATTGTCTATACCTACTACATATTTACGTTCATGACAATTATAGCCATTAAATTAGTATGATTAATCTGATTATTAACATATAAACGAATTGTGAATAAAATAATGAAATAAGAAAGATTTGTCAGGATCTTCCAGGTGGAGATCGATAGTCTCTGTCTATCCCGTTGGGGACGTAGAGGCGTGAATAGATGTATGAATGTTTGTCAATAAAAATTACGCACCATATGTATAATATCCATAAACCATTTCAAAGTAGTCAAAATCTTGAATGATTACTATATTAATTGATATAGTAATTACTCAAGATTTATAAGACATTCAAACCCCATGTTTTTCCCCGGATCCATGTCTACTAATGCATTTTAGGACAAACGCAATTCACTATCAGATCAGTAATAGTGTGAAGTTGGTAGTAAATGAGCAAAAGTGTCAAATTTCCCTATTAAAATGAAAAAAATGTCAAATTTCGCTTAAAAAATGGGGATATTTTTCAGTCATGGTAATCCACTACTAATTTCACACTATGTATTATTACTGATCTGATAATGAAAATAGAAGATATTTTGCGAAAAGCATTAGAAGACTAAGATCCCAGATAACCACCAGTATTTACCCGATGTAGCAAAAAATAATCATGTTAACAATCAATATAATTCCTTCCTTTATCAAACCTTGAAATAAGTATGTATCTTGAAATAAGACAAAAGAGATAGACTCTGGCATATTAAATGAGTTAGTAGTAGCGCCTGACATCACTTTAGTGCACCAAAACATACAAGGTTTGTTAGGTAAAGAGTTAGAAGTTGAGCTTTTTTTGGTTTCTTCCAGGGTTGGAATATTTTGTGTAACTGAACATTGGGCGAGGTCCTGTGAGTTAATATTTGGTTTTGGAGCCCACAGCGTTGCAAGTTCATTTTGTAGGAATGGTGCAATCCGTGGGGGCTCCTTGATATTGGCTCATAATGATATTAAATTTAAAGAACGTAAAGATATTGTTGATCTTTCTATTGAGCGATTAATAGAAATGTCATGTATAGAGATAGAGGATGTAATTATTTTGTGTGTTTACAGACCACCCAATTCAGATGTTATAGGGTTTGGAAAGTGTATGGAGGAGGTGCTTATTAAGCTTATTCAGAAACATAAGCGCCTGATTGTGTGTGGTGACTTCAATGTTAATATTCTTGAGGACACAATGGTTTGTATAAATTTTCTAAATTTATTTTTAAGTTATAATTTAAAACATAATTTTAATCAACCTACTAGAATAACAAGCACCTCCTCTACCTGTATTGACAATATATTTTCAAATTTTAGTTTATCCCATACTGAACTTACTACTGATATTAGATCTGACCACCATGGTCAGTTGGTGAAGTTTAAGTGTCAACGCGGTTTCCAGCCCAGGAATGTTACCTGTGTTCCTGTCACGGGAGCCCGTTTGAGTAGTTTCAGGGAAAACATATTGAGACGGTTCCCTATGCAATTGAAAACCAAAGCTCCGAATAATATGTATAGCTCATTTTTCAGTATTATTGATTCTGAATATAAAAAAATCTTTACATCAAAGAGTTATAAGATAACCGGTAGGAGGAATTTTTGTGATTGGGCCACTGGGGGTATAAAAATAAGTAGACAGCGGCTATATGAATTATATAAAGAAAGATCTTTTAATCATAGCCATGAATTCAAAAATTACATAAGTAATTATTCAAAAATATTCAAAAAGGTTTGTGCTCAGGCCAAAAAATTGCACATACAAGGCAAGATAAAAAATGCCACTAATGTTGTCAAGGAAACTTGGAAAACAATTAAATTTGAAACTGGAAGGGATGTCTCTTACATAAAAGAACCTAAACTTATAGTAAATAATAAGGTAATTACAGACAATCAGAAGATATCTAATGTGTTTCAAAGTTATTTTTCCAAAATTCCTATCTCAATAACTGAGCCACTAAGATCTTGTTCAGAGAGTGCTAGATGTATATTAGAAAAGAATGTGCCAAAATGTGACAGTTGTTTTGGTTTCAGAGAAATCAGTACAATAGATGTCATCAAATGTTTTAAATCACTCCAGAAAAAGAAAACATCTGATCTGTGGGGCCATTCAGTAAAGGTTTATCCAGCCATTGTAGATTTAGTTGCACCTGAGTTGAACATTATATTTAATCAATGTATTAAATGCGGAGAGTTTCCTGATCAGATGAAATACGGTAAAATCATTCCATTATTTAAATCTGGTAGTACCACTGACCCTGCTAACTATCGTCCTATCTCAATACTACCAGCTTTTAGCAAAATATTTGAGAAACTTATTTTAAATCAATTACAAGTACATTTTAATAGTTATAATATTTTCAACAAGCAACAATTTGGCTTTACAAAGGGTCGATCAACAACAGATGCTGGGGTTGATCTTATGAAATATATATTTGGGTCCTGGGAGGAAGCAAAGGATACTCTGGGTGTCTTTTGCGATCTTTCTAAGGCGTTCGACTGCGTGGACCATAAAACTCTGATCATGAAGCTTAAACATTACGGTATAGGTGATAGGGCACTAGATCTGATTGTATGTTACCTGAGGGGAAGGATCCAGAGTGTTGAGTTCGGTGGAGCTCGATCGAGCGGCAGCTTGGCTGCTATGGGGGTTCCACAGGGTTCCATTCTTGGGCCCTTCCTTTACTTGGTCTATATAAATGATTTACCTTATTTAAGTCTGGGCCGTTGCCACATGGTGTTGTTTGCGGATGACACTTCAATATTATTTAAAGTTAGTAGAAGAAAAGACGAAACAGAAAGGATATGTAATGTGATTTCGGAGGTGGAGCAATGGTTTAGAATAAACAATCTTGCTTTTAATTGTAATAAGACTAAATGTGTAAGGTTTACTTTGCCTAATGTTAGGAGTTCAATTACTAGCATCGTAATTAATAATGTGGCTCTAGATATTGTGGGGTCCACTACGTTCTTGGGACTCACAATGGACTCAAAATTAAAGTTTAGTGAGCACATCGGTGGTCTGGCGAAAAGGCTAAGTTCTGCTGCCTACGCCGTAAAAAAAATTAGACACCTGACTGACGTGGACACAGCGAGACTTGTGTATTTTGGTTATTTTCATAGCGTCATGTCTTACGGGCTTCTTTTGTGGGGCAATTCTGCTGATATTAATTCAGTATTTGTGCTGCAGAAGAGAGCCATTCGCTCGATCTACCGTATGGGCCCTCGTGAGTCTTTAAGAGATATATTTAAGACAATAAATGTTCTGACTGTGGCTTCTCAATATATATATGACAACTTAGTCTATGTTAAAAAAATATTAATGAATACAAACTTGTAAGAGAAATTCATAATTGTAACACACGCAATAAAAATAAATTGTATTATAGTGGCTCTAGACTTAAAAGAATAAACGATTCGTTTATGGGCCTGGGCATAAAAATGTACAACAAACTTCCAGAGTCTATCAAGTCCTTACCTTTAGAAAAATTTAAAGCTGGCACTAAAGCGATGCTGATGGAGAAGGGCTACTACACCGTTAAAGACTATATAAATGATGTTTTGTGACGTTTCATTTTTGTGTGATCATGGCTTCACGTTCCGGTTCTTATTGGGACTCTCCTTAAATTTGTTATTAAACACTATTTGTTGGATGTGAAGCTTTGATCATGTTCTAATGAATTATGTATTTTTAAATTTAATGTACACATTGTCTGCAGAGTTTCTTGGCATTTCTTCTCTGCAGAGTTTGACTTTACGAAGTGCCATTAGTTTTAGTTTTATTGATCTAGATTGATTTATTTTAAGAATAATTATTATGTTAATGACATATTTTTATGAAAAATGTTTTTTTTTTTTTTTTTGACGTTCAATAAGTGATATCAATATCCTTATGTTGAATAAAAGATTTTCATTTCATTTCATTTTATCACATTTCTTGTTAAGTCAATTGAACGGTTGATTGAAAGGATTAAGTTCAATAGGAAGTGGAAATGTATTGTTTTTTTACTGGCAACATTACCTGACACATTTTGTCACGAATCAAAATGTTGTAGGCTGTAAAAAGGTGTATTTTATACAGTTGTTATTTGTTTGTTTTTTATAGTGCCATGATAGAAGTAGTAAAGAGGTAGGCAGAGATTACGGATCCCCATCTGTCCCGTTTCTGACAAACCACTTTGACTTCATTGTCACTCATACACATTGGTGGTTATACGTACTTCAAACGTCAACCTTTTTCAACATGGCGTCTATCTGACTGTCATATGTCTTATTCGGTCGGGCAACAGAACAGTCTTTCCACTTCACCCCCATATATTACTTTTGTCAATGATAGTATAATTCATCCGCATAACATGATAGCATCAATAATATGCAATATTCTCAACAGCAAATAATTTGATACAGACTACTAGTCTTATTATTGACCTTAGCGCTTTAGTTATTTCTTACAGCTAGCCGCAATTAACCATCTTCTTACATACTGAACTAGCACGTGCCATTTTAATTAAAGTTTTATTTTCCTACTAATTAATGATGATTCGTCACGACGTCTATTTAGCCTAACTAGATGGATGATTTGCAGATAATTTGGTTTGTTTTCAATGGAAATCTCCACGGTTATATGTTTATGACGCTAGTCCGCCTTTTTTGTTATCCTGTGCATTGCTATAATAGTTTCTAAAAATACAGTATCTTTCATATGCCAATTAAACTACGATATTGATTCTAAAATTAGCCCAAGGCAATTTATGTTTCTGAGTATATGTCACGTACCGCAGGATTTAAAGGAATTGTATATTAATGTATATTATGTAACACTAAGCTCTCTAAACTTAAAGACTTGTGTACTTCTACATATACACCATATAAATTCGTCAAAACCTTTTTAGAACAGACAGAAAGCAAACATAAAATCTTATCAATTAATTTTATCAAAAGTATCACGGTGTTGATAACATTGTTATAAAATACTGCATCTTAAAAGCTACCCCATCGCCCAGTACAATCAACCCCAAGTCCCTTAGTCGCCTCCTACCTAAGTACTTACCACAATGCCTGATAGAAGCAGCAATGCACAGAAGAATGATCCTAGGCTGGGCTATCACTTGCCAAATGGTGATCTTCTTTTCCTTCTTTCCACTCTCCACTGTAGCGTCATTCTTCGTCACTTGCTTTGAGACTGGAGCAAGAAGATTAGTGATAAGAAGATAAGACAGTTTTAAATAAATATAAATATAAAACTATATAAACAAACAGGTAATAGTTTGTGCTTGTAAACGGCGACATGGCTTAGCACCTGTCACATTGAGTACTGACACATTGTCAGCACGTGGGTTCGAGGTGGCCATATAATAACTACCTTCGCAATTGCGGAGATGGAAACCTGAACCTCTGACTACCCCGCAAGGGTTAATGGTCGTGAATGTCTTTATATGTTACCTTCTTCTCCAATAGTAGTTCTTTCTGGTTCTTTAAGAGTGAAGAATGTAAGGAATGCTATTATCAGTCCTATGACACCCGCTCCGTAGTAGCAGAGACGCCAACTCTAAAAAAGGAATTGGGATTGTTATAATATAGAATATATGCCTTTCTTCGATTTGTAAGAGGGATTGAGGGTTGTATCGGTGGTTATATTATTAAAAATGATAATATATAACGTCATTAATTTACTAAGAATTAATAACGAAAAAAATTCAGTAATTGTTTGATCATTCTGGAGGAATTTATATCGTTCTCTTTTGAATACTTGAAATTTTTGTCACATTTTTGTCACATTCTGTTGTTAGAAACAAATATTTAAAAATTGAAAGATATTTTTTTACTTAAATATACATTAATAATTATACATTTAGCATAATTCTAATCACATTTAGCATAACTATTTGAATAGTCATAGCATTGATATGGAATAAATATTAGCGACTGCTTGCTAGCCCATCGACTAATAGATTTCATCGATCTATTATTACCTTACACCTCTTACGACATGCTGGAATAATTAATTTTATTTACATCCTATTTACTTCGGTATAAAATGAATACTTACCAATCCCCAATAATCAAGATCAGGTATATACCGTCCGACAGGGAAAGCAATACCGTACCCCCCATAAATGCCCCAGTTGAAAAGAGACAACACGAGAGCTCTCTGGTTCTCCGGGAACATGTCAGTCAATATACCCGTAGCTAGTGGATTGCAGCCGGATTCGCCCGCGGCTAGGATCATTCTTAAGAGGACAAGGTGCCAGTATTTGGTCACTGTACCCATGAGGATGATGGCTATCACGAATACTAT
>JAMBLF010001559.1:0-66812 GCA_030578115.1 Leucoptera coffeella
AGAGTTCCGCATTTGCTGAGGGTGGGGGCGGAAGGGCGCATCATGGTGGCGACACCACTTCCGGTTGCGACAGGCAAAAACCTTGCCTGCAAATTTTGAATTTAGAACCCCAGCTTACATGCACGGTTATGAAGTAATTTAAGCCTTATTTAAACAACTTTGGCCTTTTAAATATATTTTTCAGCTCAGGGAAAAGATTTTAATGAATTTTATAATTGTTAGTATCTTGTTCGGGACTTAACTAGAAGGTAACCAGTTTTAGTCCCTCTTATTATGTTTTAAATACGCGTAAGACACTTTTCTTAGGTATTTTTAAAAGCACTAAGCTTTAACGACAACCATATTCATTTACTTGACTTGTCTTCATTAGTGGTATGACCTAGCAACTAGACATTCATTATATCAAACCCACTTCAACTCTGATAGTCTAGCTTTTGGTGACTATGAAGTATTTGTAATGATAGTCTGCCTATGTCAATGGGTAGAGGCGTGAAAATGTTAGTACGTATTCAAATTTTCAGCTGGCACCACGATTTATGAGGCAGCAAAACAAAGCCGGTTGCCTATGGCCCGTATAAAGAAAAATAACAGTCCATTCACTCCCATTAACCTACGGTGTGTGTGAAATCAAGCGTGTACCGGGTCGGCCACGCACCGATGGGTACCGTACTCCATGCTTCATGTGTCTTGTTCTAGTAATTTTAGAAATGGTCCTCTTTGTATAAGTTACGGTAACTCATTCGCGCTAATAAGGAACTAATAAGTAGCTGTCGAAGTGTCTTAAGATATGTTAAGATCGATGAATATGAATTATGAGATAGGTGATGCGATGTCAGGGTTGGTAAGTGTGTAAAAATAGTATATGTATATGCTCTGTCTACCCTCTGTATATACAAGCAAGACATTGAAGTAAGTGATCACAAAACGTACGTTCATATCTAAGAATTCCTTTGAAACTTAGCAAGGTAACGTAAAAAGACGTGAAACATACAGCCATTTGAACATGTACAACGAAACTCTGTCAAACAAAACGCAAATGATGAAACCAACTGAAAAACCTTCGCAAATGCTTCCATCAAACAAAGAAAGAAGCAAAGTAGCACTTGTACCACGAAATTAAAAGCAGACAACCACGTATGTTTAATATCCTTATCTTTAAGCCTAACTACGTACTGCAGTCGGCTACTGCATGATTCTTAGGTCGACGTTTCCCGTTTAACTTTCGCTCTTACCCTGAAAGAGTTATGGTCCAAATTCAAAAGTCGGCGGCCCCGCCAGCAAAAATAAATGAATGGTGCAACCCGTAATCATCGTATGAATAGCCAAAGACTGGGGAGGGCCTTTTCAAACTCTCAAAAGGATATTTCCGAACGCACCTCAAACTAGACGGTTAATTACAACCGGAACTTGGACGTAGCGGAATTTGAAATTCTTATTTTCTTACCTAGTTCCGTACCGAGTAACAAGATGGCGACGCAAAGCTAAGGCGAAGAAATCGGAGAGAATCCTAAGTTTGAGTATCCGCTTGCATATTTTAATTTCAATGTGATTAATTAGTTTGTCATGATTAAGTTGCTAACTATTGGAAAGTTTCTGCTGTGTATAATGAGAGAAAAAGGGTTTATATTTCATATTGTTCCTCATGATAACGAGCTTTGTAATGATGAAATAAACTTGGAATGTTGTTGTTTACTAAGTCTCTAATCAAGACATGTAGTGTTACATTTCGAATCTGATCGCAATAATTTTATAATATTGAAAAATAACTATTGAATACTACGTCCCCATTTTACAATATCGACCGAACGACCGCTGCCGAAAAACCACTCCCGAAAACCAAGTAGCCACAGCGAACCATTTAACACAATTTCGCAACAATCTAACCAAAATGCAAAGCACAGGTATGCCTGCAATAAATAGAGGACCATCAGCGAGTTTACTGGCAACACTGGAACAAAGGACAGAAATGGCGCGCGATTTATGCAATACATGAGGCCACACCGAGCCGCCTCCGATGATGGGCGCATGCTCTGAGCTCTGCGGACGTGGGCACACTGGGTGGAATAGATGGTGAACCTTCACCGTAAAGGAAAGTGAATGATACGAAAGTGGGGAGATAGATATATGGGCAAAAGGTTGAAGAGATATCTAGAGTTCATCTCATGGTCAAAAAGTTATCAAAAATGTAGAGTTGATTATTGTGATGGAAGTCAAAAGGGTTAAGACTACAAATAATTTATTCTGATAGGATTGTAGTTTATACTACACTAAAACTGCTAAATAGATCATCATTTATCACTTACGTAAACCATTGGATAATATCAATAAAAAAATTAGGTAGTTCCAATTTAAAGTTACAAATGAAGATATCGCTTTCATTGACGCATCAGCATTCAGTGCGTTCCCACCTCAAGCCGAGCTAGGTAATGGGTGCAGTAATTTGGGAAATATGTACGGTTGGATGTCGTTCCGTAATTTACGGCGATCGACGAGCGCCGAACTAGCCTCGCTAATTGCCCGCCTCTGTTTGCCAGCTGCAAGTTACTGTAACGAAGTTCCAAGTTTACGTCCCATCAGCACTTGGATATTTTTCAACAAATAGCTTTTACTTGTTCCAACAGTGAACTTGGTTTGGGCAATAAATCGCACTACACGTGAAGGATGCTCGGTAAAAGCTTCTCCTTAGTGAAACGCGGTGGAAATGCTAGTATTGTGGAATGATTGATCGATAAGGCTTTGTTTGTGTATTTATCAGTAAATATTTAAATTGAAAATGTTTATTTTGTACTGAATTTAATACGATTATAAAAATAACATAAATAATATCAAAATTTTTATTCCGTATTTTAATATTTTACTTCCATGAATTTACCTTTAACGATTTCACAATGTTTTTGTTTTTCTGTTCACAAAACAAAGTCAAATTAGTGTAAAAACGTTTCGATTAATCTAAAAGCAAAACAATATAAATCCATCAAGAAGTTCGGTTAATAATATTCGGTTATTTTCCCTTTTAACTGAATTTGATAAAGAACCGTTGACGTAAAATGTCTCAAGTTGTAGCATTAAAACTCGCCCTTAATAAGAACATCGCCGCTTCTTCCCACTTCCCTTTAGAGTGCGAAATGTAGGCAAAGTATCGTGGGAAACGTCACATTTGTGAGCCCGACATGTCTTTTGAGGAGAGATGCAACTTTCTTGTCCGCACTAGTTGTTTTATGAGGGTTCACTTGTAATTTTGCCAAGTTAAATATGCAGCCGCCGTTATACTAAGTCTACTCGGCTAATTGAAGAGTGTTCGTGGTAGCTTCTATTACTTGTTTATTTCAAGTTGTTGGTTTCGGTATACTTTGTAGTTTCGTTTGGTAATACATACATATCACGCCTGATTCTCTGTAGAAGGGTAGGTAGAGATCACGGATTCCCATTTGTCCCGATCTTGACACACCACTATAGCTTCATTGACACTCATACATCTTCTCATACACACTCGGCAGTTATAGGTACTTTTAACGTCACTCTTTTTCAATATAGCGTTTATATAATTTACCATAATTTTCTTTTGGAGACTTTGGCATTAAATACATTATTTTAAAACAGCGTTCAATTTGATTGTATTGAAAATTACTTAATCTATTTACCTTTCCAGTGATTAGCTCAGTATTTAATAAACAATATATATTTAAACTCGATCAACACTGATTTAGCAAGAACACATGTCCACTTAGCGTTCCATTAGTTGATTTGGAATCAAAACCACAAATTACAATCTAAACAGCCACTAATGATCAAATATTACGTGACAGCATTTCAAAATCTACAATTGACAGCTAAAGCAAATCGCAAATGACATTAAAATGAAAGCCCGTTGCAATGGAATGCTTCTAAAGTGCCGTGTAAATATCGCTTTAAAATAAACAAACAGTATTAATCTGCTCGCACACACGGACTAAATTAATGACTTCTTTACAAATAAATTCTATTGGGAATCGGATTAATCAATGCGGTCCCCTCGTGGGTGAACGGTCCTGCAGGATCGCGTGTTTATTGTGATTCCGAAATCGTTAATTCGGTTATTTAACATGCCAACCTATTAAGCGCTCTTGATCTGGGATTTAATGACGTATCAACTTTATTCGGTTTGGGTTTATCAAGTCATTTTAAAATCATATTCGCGCACAGCGATAGTAATTATGAAAAAATATTTTTTGTAATTGACGAGAAATTAGGTACAATACCTATATAGAAGAAATCAGATAGCTTTTAGAGTTTTCTATAAAACAAATTGTTCCATTTTCAAATCTATTTTGTTTTTATACCAGAACCAAACTATCATAATCAAATCATACTACCAAAAATTTTTTCAAATCTGAATCCTCTTTACTCCACTCAAACTACTCTGTACAGGTTCAAAAACTATTAAGCGCAGCACTAAATTCTGTTATCGTTGTTTATGTATAGCGCCTTAATACGGAGCTGGGTGCCCATCAAGACCCCTCAAGTTGAATGGGTCGAGATACGTCCAGTTTAATTAAGCCAGAGCTGGGAGTTCGTGCGGATTGAAGCCTCCAGCAGACTTCTAAGGCTTTTCTCAGCAAAACCAATAAGATCAAGCGTTTTAACTAATTCTGCAGATGTGGTGGATATTTTAAAACGCTTATGGTATGTGTATGATAGTTGTATTATTATATTGAAGATCATATAACAGATATCTTAACGTTTAGGACGATAATATCTAATTAGTGACTTATTAAAATTGAAATTTTGTCTACTAAAGATTTGTTTTACTTACTTACGTTAAGTCTTTATAGTGACGAACAAACCTACGGATTTAATTTCTTGAGCTCCAAATTATCACAGCGAAAATTAAGAGCAACCATCACACAAACGCATGTAAACTTAGGGTTATCTCTCGGCATTAATCATAAGGCTCGAGACTGATGTTGGTTATCATTTAGAGCCCAGGTTTTTCGGAGTTTAATCGCAGTCATTATGAATTTTGATGTTGCAAATTTAGGGAATACCTACACGAGGCTCAGACCTAAATTATTGTGATAAACACGTTAGGATGATGTATGGTACACAATTGTTGTGGGCGCAAGAAATAATTACCCGATTAGTCAAGCGATTTCAAAGTGGAACCAGACTTTATTATGATTACTTACACGAGACATAAATGATATTAGCGCTACAGTAAATTGTAAAGAACTCGTTGATGCGGATGTAAGTGTTGATGCAGAATATAAAAAGCATAGTTTTAAGTGAGAACAACGCGAAATTTTATGATTGTGATAATGATAGTAATCATAACAAGTGAAGCTTTAGTTTCAATTTCTATACTAACACGGCTAAGCATTTATCCATTTAGAGTTTTAATGGATAGCTCAGTCAACATGTTGTAAAGCATAACAAACATAGCAAACATAAAGTAGCAAAATCATATGTTAATTGAAGCAACGTTGCAATTATTGCCAACCTAATCGTCGGAGAACACTCATCACTCAATTAGAATCTCTAGCGACCTCTCACAAGCGCTCCATGACCAGAATTTGAATGTGGTCAATTTATTCTCAGCTGACAGTGGGGGCTATTAGCCTTGAAATAGGGCCTTAAAATTACTTCGCAGACTCCAGAAAGGAACGGGTTTCACCTCACAATTTGTCATAATTCAGAGCTACGTCACTATTCTGAGTGACAAATCGTCGCGACTAATGATCTGGATGCTAATGACTGGGAGCGGAAAGAATGTCATAGTTTTACTTTGAGTAACTTAATGTGACTTCTACTTACCGTACTTACTTAGGTATGTATCTTCGTCACTTTCGGAGTGGACAGAACCTCGTAGACAATTATATATTTTCAGTCACCTTTAGCATTATGAATGCATTTATTTTAATCAATAGGGTTGAAAGATATGTCGAGTGTGTTACGTATTGCTAGTACATCGCCTAATAAAATAAACTTATTAATAAGATAAATTTTAAGAAGACAATCAGGAATGCAGCATTAATTTCATACTATTTACTTTTAGTATCATACTAAATATATAGACAGTTATCATGTGATAATTTCGTACTGAATACGAATTTATAATTATGCTATTGTCTATGGTCTCAACAACATTCGAGTATTCTAAATAACGAGCATTGTAAACAGTTCAAATAAGATTATATTATTTGTTGCATCAAAATACTACTAAAATGAAATTCTCTGTAATTAACAATTATTATTGAATAATAGAATACTATTCTATCAGAACACTAACCGAACAAAATTAAACTTGCAATACCAACAACAATGTAACAAAATATTGATATTTAAAACGGGAGAGGCGGAAGTTCAATCTCCTTCAGCCGGCTGCTTAATTAGTTGTCCAATTAAATAGAAAAAGGCCTACAGCAATAGATCTTTTGTCCCACCGAAACAAAGGAAGACATAAATTCATTAGCATTATTATTATGAAATGTATCCAAAGACAATAACGCGAGTCGGGTTTAAAACGCATCATTAGGCTTGTACATTAGCTCAAGGTGCGTCTTCAATGCCATGCTATTCGGTAATAGTTAGGTCATTTACGAAGCAGACCAACTTTACGGACATAATATTATAACTGTTGTTTTGTTCATTTGTAGTTTATGTATGTAGAGATACAATGATATGTTTTATTTAGTGTTCTGGAATGAAATTATGTTAAGTATTATTAAAATATTTGGTTATATTATAAAACTACTATAAGGGTAAGTGTTTAGAAAATATACAAGCACTCTTATGCAGATGATTTTTAATGACCATAAAAATAATACAAAATATACTTGTTCATATTCTTGAAGACCTATTATTTTATATGTCTCTGTAAATACACATTTTACATAAAATAATTTCATTACTCTTCTAACAAATAAATATTTCAACAGTTCCTTATATATTCAAATAATAAAACTCGTTGAATCGATTCCGAGACGCAACGTGACAGTGTCTTTCGTTTAAGCGGTTACATCATGCCCATTTGGAAGCACTCAGGTCGGCCACAACACCCTTTGACAATAATGGCCGGATTGTTTCAGATACAAAAATAGTATCTTGTCTCGACTCAACCGAAACGGTGCACGTGAAAGCCGACTCCCCTGAACACAACGACACTGTACACAACTCTAAGGACTCGAAGCGTATCATGTTTGCACCAACACATGTGAGCTCGAAAATTATCTTGGGACGCATCAAAACCGAATTCGATTATCAGCTAAAGGGTAAAAGATTCAAATAAAGCAATTAGCCATCTGCTTCCCGAATAACGTTTTAATATCTCATCACCCTGGACTTTTAGTGCGCCTTTGATTGTGTAGAACACGACCCCCTACCCTATGTTTTGTACTTTGTCTATTGACGCGACAATTGTACGAATAGACGATTTATGGACATTTCATCGCCCCATTTCCATAGCGATGACAAGTGATTAATGGCGAGCTGGGACAAATGTGGGGGACCATAATGCAGCATTACCGCAGACCCTATCTCTGGACGAGCAAATGTGCATCACTAAGATGTCTCTTTTATGGTACCCTTCTATCTAAACATCTTTTGTTGGCTCCTAATGAAACCTAAATGATAAAGTAAACGATCCTCCATCGATCGTGAGCATGATCGTTGCAAATTTGGTCTCCCCTTTACAATTGAAATTTTGAAATGATGAAACATTATTCACTAGTTGTAATGTAAGCCTAAGAGCATGCCAGTTTAATGGAAATGTAATTTACAATAAAATGAAAACGAAAAGTGATTTCTCAATTAGTTATAATGACTTCCATTCGCAGTGTTCGAAAACTAATAACGAATGTGTTTTTATTTAGAAAATATAGTTGAAATCATGTACTCTGAATTCATCCATATATTTGAAGCCTGATTGGGTAAATGATTGAAAAATCTAATCCATTTGAGGTATACATTTACACTAGAAAGCCAAATAGTAAAAACAAAACAAAAATGCTTCCCAAAATAAAAGAGACCCGTGATAAATATCTCATACCCTCATCTATTCGGATGCCAAAAGCAGTAGCCACTCGGAATAAACAACCAGACTTATTCTCTTTAAGCCAACTATTACTTTTCCCAAAGCCCAATACGTTCGTCCTGGTCTCTCACGAGCGACCTAAGAGAGAGGGGAAACTAATCTCGAGGGCGAGATGCCATCGGAGAGACAAAATCAAAGAGCAGATTGAATATTCGATAAAGCTTCGAGCGAACTTGGTCGAATAAAATTTTGGTCAAATTGAATCGGGCACTGGACTCCGGTAGACCGTTAAATTGGGCGCCTCGGTCAGCTGACTCCGAGATTTTGGAAGGCCAGACTTAAATATGTGACTGCAATCGAGGGAGGAAATAAAGAGCTAAGAATTCCTCTCCCGGACATGTTATCGGCAGCCGACATTCGCGAAATATTTTGCTGAATATATTCTTAAGTATACTCGAATTGCAAATTGTGGCTTTTATTTTAAATCTTATTGATTAAAGTATGGGTTAGTAACATACTAATGTAAATATGTAAGATAAAGGATTTTCTATTAAGCCCGAAAGAGATTAAAGGACATTATCATATGCGTATACTTACATATATGTAATGTTTAAGACTCATAAATTACTGAATTACAACATTCATATTATACATTGAATAAAACCAAAAATTTAATATCTAACTTAATGAAAAATGACATCGCTTCACACAAATTAAAAAAACAATATAAAAAAGGCAAGAGTTTAATGACGTACCAAAACCCTTTTCGGCTTTCATTAATCACAAACCAGAGACACGTTGTTAAACATTTCCGAAATAATTGGATTACACGATAATTATATAAATACAAAACGCGAACCGTGAAATTCTCCGCATCCTTACATTCAAAGAAAAAGATGTAAATGAAACATCGCACGTGGTAATAATTAATTACCAAAACAGAGCTTCGAAAGGCATCAAAAGCTCTCATTTATCTTCGAAGCTCGCTATACAAAAAGTCCCATTCATTGGTCCGCCGAATTCTAAAGAACATACAACATATTAAGGGAAATTTCGCAACGTACAACGACTTTGTAGGTAATCATGAATACCTGTTTCATTCAAACAGAAAAATATATGTTAATGAATACTGAAAAGACATGTGTACTCAAAGCAAAGGTAAAAAGAAATGTTGAAATGAAAATGAAGTATAAAAATGGTTCCTTAATGACTCAGATCCTTGAAATCGCTCCTTGTACTTTCTTAAGGCTATTAGGCACAAAGGTTTGGGGCTCGTGAAAAATGAAGCCATACAAAATACACGTTCTTTTTGGGGTTTTAACGATGACGGAAACCCTACGAGAAAATTGTTACCCTTTATGTGTGCAGTAATTATTGGCCAAAAAACCTTTTCTAATGAACGGAGAATCATAAAAGAATTCTAAATAAAGACCTCTTTGTATTAATCGTAAGCGATGACTCGATGTAAAAGCTTGGTCACATTTGACATTGAACTCAGGTTGACCATGGTATTAATATTACATTAGAAGATTTTTTTATACTAAAATATACCTTAGTCAAAGTAGCATAAGTACGCCAGCAACCTTTTCCAAACTTAAAACATTATTTAGACAAGTTAACATTATTAACATCCATTAGAAGAGATTTCGTTCAATCCTAAGCGCGTTCCCAAAATTAGCTTAAACAGCAAAGCGAACTTTAAGCTTTCCCCGTGATAACGATAGTGGGGAAAGCTTTTAAGCTAAAATTATTAAGCTCAACTTGCACCGACGGCCCAAGCTTTGTGCTTTTCCCGAACACCTTCGCGCTTTGAGCCGATATTGTGTACCAATTACACCTCATATTTTAGATTAAACTACCTAGAGGAAATAAAAGAGCTCGTGGAATAGTGAACTTTGTACTTTAATATTCTCTGTGTAATATTACTAATAGAAATTTAATTATATAAAAATCCTTAGCGATTTTGATAAATAGTTCTACAACTTAACATTGTAAATGCTATGAGCTCTATACTGCACTTTATACTATAGCACTATACTGTTTAGTATCGGAACCAGTGATTCAGAACATAACCTTAGTTTGTCGAATTATGAATGTACACTTACATTAGTTGTCATGAAGTCGCCAAGACTAGTTGGTTGTAAAGGTACTTACCTGAAAAGAAAACAGTCAATTAATTCAAATGTTATAAAAATATTACATTTATGTACACATTGTAAGAGTTTTAGATCTAGAATAAAAATAGAACAGCTAAAACATTGTTACTTAATATTCAAACTGTAATAGAAAATACATTATGAATAAGATCACACATTATAATAATTTCCTACAAATTGAATCCTCTTAATCTAATTAAGTTACAACCCTCTATAAATATAAGGGAAAGATAAATAATATGTTTTTCTGCGTATTTCTACAGATTCTTTACTAGGGGGAAAGCTTTCGACTGTTTACTGAATACAAATTAAAAGGAATTTCTTTGGCTTCCACAAACATCCCTTTGCATTCGCAAATTGAGTGACTTTTACGAGGCAGCACAATATCCCCGTTGCTTTAAAGCAGTTCTTAAAACATTTAATGCAAAAATCAAGTAATGTGAGTGTTTTACATACGCATGTATTCAATATATATCTAAATTAAAGAATGGATATTTATGGTTTTGAATATAATGTATCTCATAAAATTATTAAGGCTACATTAAATCTAAGGAATGTCAATACCATAATGAACAGTCTATCAATGTTTTTCTCGAAGGTCGATGATCGAGATTCATTAATTACTCGCGAGAAGCAATTCAAATCATACCACGTTAACACTGCTTCATTATCACAAAATGGTTAATGGTACCAAGCCTTTGAATATTACCGAACATTTAGTGCACTACAATATTAACAATTAGATGTAAAGCTGCGTAATGATTTCAAAGTAATGAGTGAAGCTGCAACCCCATTACACGTAGTAATAATGGTATACTAAATAAATAACCTAGTACAAACATTACAATTCAAAATAACATCCAAAACTTTATTTTTGAAGCAAACGATTGAAAAAACGTTTAGATATCCATCTTTTAGCACCTAACACATGTCAACAATATCAATTACATTAACTGTTGAGTTATAACCCTATGATTGCTTTACGGGGCCATAAAAGATCCCGCGCTTATAAATTCAGGGCTGGGGCCACTAAAAATAAGGCCGCAGTGAAGGGCTGTCTTGTCACCGCGTTATGTTGTAAAAGGTTTACGATAATTCTCTATGCGGTCCCGGAGATTAGTAAAGTGGGTAGCATTACCTACATTAGCCGGACTAATGGGAACATGTTATCTTTCTCGATGTTTTCAGAGGGTTTGATTGTGTTAATCATAATTGATTCTAAGAAACAGTGGCAGCTGTTGGAATTACATGTCAATGTTTGTCAACAACTATTTCGTGGATGTATTTAAATTAATAAAGTTTGCAGTTATGGTATAAGACGTTTGTTTTAGGTTGTTTCGTGGAGTGATTAATTCACAGGGTTCCAGTACTAGTTTTATACAAAGTATAGGTATTGAGATTTGTTTTTTAATACGTTGGGTAGAAAATCTAGATAACGGCCAAAAAATCTAAGATCATAAATCACATGGAAAGTAGTTAAGACGTAAAAAGCTATTTCATTGCTGAAACTTTTTTCATTGTAATCCTTTGAAATTGTGAAGTTGCTTCCAAGTATTCCAAGACTCATTTCAGCCGTTCCGACGCTCATAAAAAGACGCAGTTTTCGTTAACGCATTTGACCTATATTTCCCTTCCAAATTCATTCCCTTGATTCTACTAGCTTCGCAAAATATAAACATCATTATCATGTACTATACTTCGTGGATATTTATTATTATATTCCTACTTATCTAGAAACATTTTCCAAATAATAATCTGGTTAAGAATGACTGAATTGGGCAATAAATATATCCTTAGGTAAGATCAGTCTTTGAAGTACTAATATTATGAAACAAATTATAAGCAACTTCTTCTTTAAATCCTAGAAAACTTTCCAAATCTAATTTACGAAATAAGTAAAGCATTCATCAATCAGTATTCAATGCATGACCTCCAAAACTTTGTTACAGAAATAAGCTTCTGAAAACATGTTTACAAAACTAGTGACAAAGTACGAGAATGTAGAATCGCTCTTTTCGTACACAAACATGGGTCGTAGTGGCACAGGCGAAATCAGAAGCAAAGCATAATTTGGCACAAGAATGCCAATTAAGTAAATTTCTTTTCCAACCATGCATGAAAAGTGTGATGAAATACGACAGGCTTGCTGCCAAATGGTATTGATTCTGGACTATTGGAGAATCGGAATTGCTAGTATTAGTCTAGACAGGAGTTGCTTAGAATGAAAGTAACAGAATAAATTTGATCTTCAATATATGCAAGGATTCTAATAGAGCAAACTTATTGATTGAATAGATCGATTTAGTTCTATGATAGATATGTACAAAGGTTACGTGTATTATTTAGTTTTCGGCTTCTTAAATGTAGGTCACAAATTATTGACGATTATGATGTTTTAAATACTTTTACTATGTTCGAAATTAATTATTTATTTAATCAATTAAATAAATATTCAATTAAATTATCAATTAATTAAAGTATATGACTAATGAAAATAAAACTGTGTAAAATAAATTTCCCACATATATCGCTGATACTTCTTTGTTTTTACAAACAGGTGCCTAAATAATTGTAAATAGCAATTCGGGATCGCAAGCAGATGAATAATCCTAGGGAGGTTACGACATTGACTGATGTGCCTTGTCAAAAAATAGAAAACAAACTCCAAATTTAGCAAGGAGAAAAAGTGCAAACACCATTCATCATAAACGCTTGAAACGCATGACAAAAGCAAGGAGTGTGACTAATTTGGATATATCATCTGAGTTTACCCTCTTGATTAGGATAAGTATATTCTTGGTGACACCACTTTCAAGGGTTAGTAAATAAGCATTTTCAATCTACTATATGAAGAAGCTTTATACGTTCTTTTTAGTTCGATACTCTAAGATTGTTTTGAAATGTTGAAATAGGTTCAGCTATGGATAATAATCGATTCGTAGTTAGTAATTGATAGAGTACGTACTTCTCATCGATGTTCTTTATTATGCCTTATAACTTAAAATTTAAGTTCAAGGAGAATTTTGATATTCTCTCCGTTTCGAAGATATATTGGATTGGATTGGATACATTTATATACAGATGTTATATTTTGTAGTTTTTATGTCAATTTATATAGAATCATGAGAAACCCAGATTAATTTTATTATTGACTATTTGGCCCGTTCACCCTGAATTCGCAACCTCGAATCATGCCCAACAACGCCACTTGAACTTGTATCAACTTCACCTGCATCGCTATTTCAGTCTAACGTTTCCGAGTCTAATACATTCTCTGCAGAGCACATTTAACATAGTAATTTTAGAAATTTCAACATTTCACCTCTGCTGTATGCTTATGTTCTCGGCGCTGGAACAATGCCAAGCCTTTTGATTGAACCCCGCGCGGCCCTCCGCCAGATGAATAAATTGCCTATTTATTAGTGGGTGGGAGGGCATTTACGTTATGTAACAATATTGGAAAATGAGAAGCTCCATTATCGACTATTTTTACCCATAACAGTGTTTTAATGGATGTTAGGCACTTCATATTGTGAGCGGTTAAAATTAGTTATAGTGTGCTGAAAATGTATTATAATTTTTTAAATTAATGCACTCATGTCATTGATACCTTTTAGAATATATAGGATATGAATATCTCTAGAATTACCTGGTACACTCGTATAACTATCAAGATTATCTTACGATTGACTTCTAGTACCTAGTAGATATTAAAAGAATTTTCATAGAAATGTATGTTCAACGAGTCAAGACAGACATTCATTTCAGACATCTTTATCAAAAGAATAAATGTGTCAACATTTGTTTTTCATAGATAAATGTTAACCAACGATGACAGTCCAAATCGTATTAATTAATTCTACAGCAGATGTTATTTGTACAATTCATTAAATACTAATCTGCTTGGAAAGCTTAAAAAACGTTACTGAATAAATCAAGCAAACATTCACCCAAAATACCAAACCCTGAACTTTTTCAATACTGGAATCCTGAAAAGTATTCTCGTGAGCCTAAACGTATGCCCAACAGGTTTTAATTTGCTCAGCAAATGTGACGTTTCGACAGGTGCGTGTGAAATATTAGGACGAGGGTGTACGAGCGACCTAAATACCGAAAGCCTTAAATTTTTATTCCACTTTTTCCACAAAATTAAGCAAAACTTCATTATTTTTTATGTTTAAAAAAAGTGGAGGTGTTATTACTTTTACCAATTTCCGATATTGAATATTTTATCATCTTTCAAATAGATAAAGTAAGGAGATTTTATTACATATTTTGATCATTGCTTCGTATAAGTAATGTTACGTTTTACGTCATAGAATAGTAAGTTATAATAATAAAATTTATTATTTATTATGTATGATATAACAAATACATGAATCCTCCAAATAAAAAATACGCAGAATACTCAGAAACTGCGTAATAGGAGATCATCCGGTCACCAAAATAATCACTTAGAAAAACAAAGACGCACACATTTGAATGCCCTTACACAATCCAGAAAATGACAACCAGAAATTCTTTGCGCTCGCCATCGCCGAATGCGCTTCGTCATCATTCATATGTGTCACCCCGCAGCCTCTAATGTGTGCCACATAACCAAGTTTGCTGTGACATGGCAAAATTACAAGTCAAACGACCCTGTGCTTGTAGATTTGGGTGACTTGTGAATTTTGGTGGCTCGTGCCTCTTCAATGAATTGAGGATTTGATACAATTCCTATTTGCTCCGTGGGTATCTGGGTCATCTTACGGTTGGACGGTTTTTAATGGTTAGGTGTTCGCAGGTGTTTATTATGGTCGTTATCATCTAGTTTGTTTACAGTGTTTGCTAGGAGATTAAGCTTAGTGTTGGTGTTTGTATCAACAAAACTAAGAGTTTAGTTTCAGAAGCATGTTTGCTATGGATTTATTTTATATGAGATTAAAAACATTTCCGTCATTTTCGCTATCCTTTCATATCTTTTTCATTTGGATTTAGGAAGTATAATCCATACCATAAGCAACTAAGTCAATTTGGTAATAAAAGTGGCTTGCTTACAAATAACAATTCCTTATCAGAGCAAAACATCGAACCACAAACATAGAAGACTCAATAAAAAACGGAACTCATCTGCAAATAAAAGGTTCGAGTGAAACGACAATTTCCCGGACCCACCCCTTTGTAAGACTATGAAATGTTTTTGTCCCCATCTTACACGAGGTTAGACAAAGCTTTGCCAGATAAGTTCGTTTGTTCAGTGCAATACACTGGAAAGCGTGACCTGAATTGGACAGTGGGCAGATGTTTAGATCATTGTGGTTAATGTTCAACGCACATTAATGATACAAATAATTAGTTGATAGAATTATTTAACAGTTAAACTCTTAAGTCTTGACATACCTTAAGTTAGAGGTTGATGGAATAATTGTTAAAAGTACTAAGTAACACTTATTCTTAGAGATCTCTTAAGAGGTTTCAAACAGAGTTATAGTTATTTAGTTTTTAATAATAGTATAGTGTTAGTGTTTATTAATGTTCATAAGAATCTAGAATTAATATAATAATACTGTACCAATACGCTTCACATTGAGTCAGCTTCATTGTATTGTATAATTTAGTAAAGAACATGTCACAAAGATAACAAAAGGAAATACCTTTAAGCTCTCTGAATAGATTTCAGTTTCTAGGAACCAAATCCAAAAGCACAGCATACTACAATGATTTCATTATGCATGCATAAGATATGTAGATATGTAAATACGGTTGTTTGTTCGCGAAAAAAGGCTGAGCCAGGAATATTCAGGAGACAGAACTAAGTTATTCGATTCGACTACGATTTTATTTGTAACCCGCTTTTTGCTGAGTAAGCGACTATTGGAAATGAGATTCTACGAAAAAACATGCTACAAAATATTTAGCTTGAAAGTCAATCTTACTTTTATAAGAATTCAGTTGGGAAAGAGGTATACCAGTTTCAACAAGTATTTACACCCAGGATTTGGTTCACGTTCTTGTTAACTTATAGCTAGATAAATGTTATTTTGTAACATACAGAACCAACAATAGAGTTAAATACAAATTTTGTAGTAAGTAGTAGTTTGTATAAAATACAAAACAACAAGGAGCATAAAATACCATGAACAAATCGCATTGGATGGGCGGAAAATCTGCTACGAACTACTAGTTGTTACGGTTTCGTACAAACCTTAACTACGACACTGCAATCTTTTTACTAGCTACCAATATATCGTTGAAGAAACTGAAATTTTAATACTACGCATAGAAAAACAACTATTTTATATTAACCATGACTAACAAATAATATCAACAACGAAATATTTATTTTTGTTTTAAAATATTTAACGAAATCATTTATACCAAAACCTCTTTAAATGGACACATTAGCTTATCACCGCTCAATTACCATCAAAAGTGGCTTCACAGGTCCGGGTTATGAGGAAAGAAGATATTACCCCTTCCCTCGGGATGCTTCCCCGCTAGCTCGGATAGTCCGAGAGTTCGAGAAATAGGGGTAAGTATCCGATCAATACCACGTAGCGTTGGGTAAGTCATCGCGATTTTTCGGCAAATGCGCACTCAATTTCGGTGCTTTTTCCTCGGCTAAAGGTCGCGTGGTTCAACCAATATTTATGACTGGATTCGACGTTTTAGTACGCGGAAATTGGTTGATTGTAAATTTTGTTGTGTTATTTTAATTTTTTTTCTAGGTATGCTTGACTATAAAGGAAAGTTAAAAATGGTTTTTAAAGAATTTAAATTCTATATATAAGGTATTGAAACCTTTTTGACACCGCAATGGCACACACAAGAACTACTTGTATGTTTGTATTTAAATTTGTATATGTAACTTGTATTATGTCTTCGTGTGTGTCTTGTAGTTGTAAAGTAAACGTTTTTTATTATTATTGATGTCAAACACCGGCTAAAATATATGTAAATTTATATAAACATACATATAAAATGTATATACTGTATATAAACATGTAAATGTATGCTATGAATATAAATTACATATGTCTAGTTGTAACCTGAGGAACATATACGATAATACACTGTATTAAACATATTGATGTAACAAAATCCTTTAGTCAATACCATAACCTAACCTTTACTTTAACTACTGTTATCATATTGGTCCAACTCAATCTCAATCTACTACACTCTATCTCACAAAGTGTATTCGTGTTAAGTCCGTTTACAATCACATGAATCTCTAACGCGTATGTGGCTGTGTCACGAACTCAAAGCAATTGTAATTCAAATTCACGATCAATCATCATGCATTGACAGTTGGCTCCCTTTGGGAGTTTGGGTCATTCACACGCGGCTAGCAATGGACGCAACACATTTTAACTAACGATTTAACAGTTCTATTCCGTGTACACAACTATTATACTTTAATTCTGGTAATAATAAAAGAGTTGAATGGATTTAATATAAATATTATTTAATTTACATATAATAGACGTAATCGATTATCTCTATAACAGTGTGTTATTTTCCATACATCTTTTCGATGCTTACATTAGAACAAGTAAAAAAATCAGGTTATTGTTACATATTGAAGTATTTACTTGGCGAACGTATACTGCGATGACCTTCGAGGATGTAGACGTGATGTGAATTCTAGATAGATATATTTATGCATCCTCAAGAGGCCTAAATACATACCTATAATTATATTATTCAAAACTTTATTGTCATTTCTAAGGATAAGTAAAAGTAACGCAATGTAAGCGATTCTGATAATATTACGAAGTCGACGTTTATCCAGTATCTTGATAGGTGGTGTCATTCATAGTTGCCATTCAACTATCTAAGCTTAATCTCGATGATGAGCGCTTTATAACATCCTAACATATATCGCTCCACCCCAACATATCAAGTCTCCTTCGCACTTTAGTACGCAAGGTACTCTACTTACTCCAATTTCGTTAGAATAAATACGGGATCCAAAACGCAAGTAAGCGTGTTAAGCCCACGTCAAATATTATTTGAGCCAAGTTTAAACTTTTGTTGGAACCCAAAATTCCAAGTTTGCTCCTTAAGCTTCAGATTTAAGTAAGTTATTAACGGGAACTTTGTTCTGATATGTTTCTTGGCTCACTAATGTTACAGTAATGGATGTGTCACTTTCTATAGTGTGTTTTAAATGCAGTCAATTAATTTCGTCTGTGTAACGTAGCTTTGATTAGAGGGATGGACAAAACTGATGAATGCAGAATCTTCAAACGGTGACCAACCTTAGTATGATGCATTTTGTTATAAGACAGGAATTATTCATGTTATCTTTATATGAATGTATAATTTTTTTTTTCCGTAATCACGGCCTATGCAACTGGATCGAATCGTCGGGTCATATAAAGGTATCATACAGTCATAAAATATGGAGACTGACAGAACACGAAATTCTTTTCATATTTTTTCAAATCATGTACACCTTTATCGACTACTCTGCATAAAACTCAATGCAAGCTCCACACCAGTGGCAACTAGATCTCTCTTCGAAGCATAATAATCTACAACTGTTATTTCAATTAAGCGCCCGCCCCACTGCAGTGTCGCCCTTGAGTCTAAATGAGATGCCTTAATCCGTTTAGCTGGGCCGTATTTAGCGACTGGATTACGGGTACATCTGTCAATGTTATGTTGAAATCTGTGAGAGCGGTTACAAAATTCCCTAGAAAGGGTTCTGCGAGAAAAGAATCTAAGCAGCTGTTTAAGATGTGACTTAAGGGAGTGTCATCGTGTCAATTTGATGTAAAAGATGTTTGCGGTCTTTGTTTTCCCAGCAATAATAAATAATATAATAATAATAGCAATACAATCAACCTTTCTTGCCCTCAGTTCCTTTCGAAACCTCTTTATATATTAGCCTTTTTAATAAGAGAATAATATATATCTTAAAGGAACATGACACAAATAAGTAAATTAGTGAAAGATTATTGTCAAATCTAATGAATAGTCGGACAAAAAGAAGTTTAGTGCCATTCTGTAAACGTAATACTAGCTCTAGTAGTAACAGTAGGAGAATATCTGAACTCTTACACATTCAATATTCTATAGTTACTTTTGACATACAGAGTCAAGGAGACGAATTTAATAATTAAGACGTGATATCAACATTGTTGCCTAAGAAAG
The DNA here is from genome assembly GCA_030578115.1 of Leucoptera coffeella. NCBI lineage: Eukaryota > Metazoa > Arthropoda > Insecta > Lepidoptera > Lyonetiidae > Leucoptera > Leucoptera coffeella. The sequence continues at coordinate 19,309 of JAMBLF010001559.1, forward strand.
ACTACACTCTTTTTTTCGATATTTGAGAAAACACATAATATAAAATGTGTTTTGGTTTCTATTTCAAGAAATTCCATATATTAATGTAGATATTGTAAAATTGGATTTTTGACTGTTTCCTGGAAGCGATGCCTACATGCGCCTCTCCTCCCTCTGAATCCAATTTAGGTATCCGGTTTGGTATCAACATCGCGACGAATATACACAAAATTCTAATATTGGAATCTAGGATTTAGATATAATGCAAAGCAACTAGCTGATATTATTTCGCCTACAGAAAATATTTATTTCTTTCTTTCTTTTTCTTATTATTATTTTTTATTTTACAGGAAATATATGACGCTGTGTTGGATTGCAAACCCTGTAACGAGTATCAAACTCTTGATAAGTTTTAAATTCAAATATCAACAATGGTAAATAACCCCTTATTAATAATTAATATATTAAATACTACATACATTGCTTTGAAGCATATACTATTAAAATAAGTTTTTTATTTATGTATAGATAATGGTCATACTTAAAACTGTCAACATGCCCTTTATTTATTACTTTTCGCGTATCAAAGAGACATTTTTGATTTCAATCTCGTTTTCCTAGAAATTTTTCATTGCTTCTAAAACCTTTTCCAGAGTCAAATATATTATTTACATATTATATTTTCGTAGCAGTAAAAGTTATTTTTGGCTTTAGTTACACGAACACCAATTTACACTGAAACTGTGATTAAGTATAAATATTTAACATTTAATATTAGTAGATCAATTTATAATAACTTAAAGGAACTTAACCTCAAAACATCATAATTCACCTAAATAGAACATCAAAATGCTTCACATGAACATAAAACACCTTTTCAGAAAAGAAACAAAATTTGAGGTCGAAAAACGACACCACAAACGTTCTTGTTCCCGTGATTAATCCATTAAACTGAGAGTAGGCACAGTCGAAATCCACTCAAATGTATTAGCCGTCGTCGTCCTTTTAAACCCCATGCCACGTGAGTACGGAAATACATCAGCTATGTATGTTGTTTGCACGCAAATCTGAATCCCTTGGGAGGGAAGTCAGGAGGTTGCAGGGAACGAAAAACAACCTAGAGGGCTGTTTCGCAATGAATGTGTTGCCAGCGCTGACCTGATTTGGGGAATTTAAAACAGTAGATGGGTAGAATGATGGTTTAGTGAATATAATTAATAATATCAATTTTAGTCTTTTAAGTGCTGGCTTGCTGTTACCGGTACAATAAGTGTAAGGAAAAGGAATAAGTAGGTTTATAAGATATTCTCTTTTTCTAGGTAAACAATATTTTTGACTGATACTCACATAGTTAGTTAGCGTTAAAATAAGTACAACAACACAAACAAATAAATAGTTGTGTATAATCTGTAAATTCATCTAGAAAAAACATTTTATCGATAACAAAAACAGATAACGAGATACCCGAAATCGGAAACAAAATGTCAACATTAAAACAAACGAAACACAAATTGGTCAGTAGAATAAAGCAAATTGAGAAATATTGGTCAGCGCACAACATTTGTCCCGGGGCTGTTTTGAAGCTGCTGTCCGATTTATCTCTCTAGGGACAAAATGTCCTGAAATTCCCTGTAACTCTCTGTACCGGAGGCCATATTTTTTTTAAATGTCACCCAACCAGCGCGGCTTGAATTATGACCTGCGAGCTACCTTCAGACCGTAGAATGTCGAGATAGAACTTCTATTAAAACGGCATAATTTAACGGATGACAAAAAAGAATTAAAGGCAACAAGACCGTGAATTATGAGCAGGAAAACGGTACTTTTGAACGATATTAAATTGACTGATATTAAATTCAGAAATTATGTGTGATGTTTATTACGTTTGTGGGCATGTATTTCAAGATTTATATTGCATTATAACAATAGTATTTTTGATATCATATACGAGTACAATATAATATTAATTTGTTAAATAAAAATACAAAAATCTTCAGTTTTAAATTCTCGATCAGAAAATTACTCATTCTCAAGCATAATAATTAGATTTATGAATAAATCAGACCTTCACTACAACAGTTTCGTATCAAAATTAACGAGCAATGATAAAGTTTGACAATAATTAGAACGTCAACAACCTCTTATCGAGTTGAGCGTAGTTAGTCTAAACGAATGTGCGTGTTCGCTCTTAGTCTTGAAAACTCGCACGTCTCGTAACTAACTTAATTTACTTCTCCAACTTAATGAGCTGATGTCGCGAATGCTTACTGCTGGCTGCATAGCAAAATTTATTATTAGGTTTGTTAGCTTTATGACTTCATGGAGTTAAGATGGTATTTCTCCTTCAGTTGACTTATTTAACAACTAAACTGTATATGTTTTCACCTCGTATTTAGTGGAATGCTTTGTATCAAATCCAACCTAACATCTTGCGTTATTGAGTCATAAAAGTCATTGACGACTTCATTATTTTCGTTGAGGCCTTTCAACCTGGCTTTAAAAAGTGTCCACTTTTAAAGACCTCAACCCCTTTTGTATACCCAACCATTTCGGTCGTTGCCTTTGTAAAGACTTACAAATCGCCTCCTAACACGGTGACAGTCATTCTGTCATCATCTTTCTTGTATTATTTAATACAGCAAAGGTAAAACGAGTTTGATGCATTGAAGCTTGCATTGAGGCGACGTTATAAATGTTCAACACGTTCCGATTTCAGATATTTATTTTTGTTGTGTTTGTATTATCATTTTAAACTATCACTTTTAATATGATATACGATATTTATAAATAATTTTGTCTTTTTTTCTATGTTGGTATATCATAAGGTAAGTCTTTGAAGGCAAACACTTAAAGATAGTAGGAAATAATGAGCTACACATATAGTATGCATGAAAAACATCCACAAGCGGTATGAATATAAAAGACTTTACGTCAATAAAACCCTGTACGAGCACCTATAAAAAGATATCCCACGTACTTATATCATCAACTTCAAGATCGTCGATAACCGGCCATAAGACGCTTTAAGAGACATTTATACGGCATGTCGAGTCATCAATTCTCAAATCGCCATGGCGACGATCACACCTTTTGTCACTGATGAAGACTAATGTCGGAGAGCTGCCTTGTGTCTAATACTTTAAGCCGCAGCAGTAATTGACAGACAACAGCTGGCCAAAGCTTCCCGAAACGGGTTTGAAGATGCTCGAACGTGTATTGGATTGGTAATGCGAGATACTCTTTGACTTGAATAGCTGAAATATGTGACTGGGGTACATATTATGACATAGTAAGAATATTTATTGAAGATAATCATGGTAAGTGTGATGCTGAAATAATAAATCATTATGATAAAAATGCTATGCATGTTAAATGTTTTATATCTAAGATAATAATCTTATCGCAGCAAAAGAAAATTTTGATACAAGGAAATTTACTATTGTAATAAAGATAGTTTCAGTTCTTTAATGGTTACCTACTAAAGCACAAGAAAATGGTAATAAAATATATTCTACTCACGACCTTGAACTTAGCAAGAGTGAAATGTGAGCACTAAATCTATTTTCAAATTAGGATTAGAAAACAATTTCAATTTGTTTCGTAAATGTAAACTGGGAGGGATATAAAGGGTTGTTTCCTGGAAAGATATCCAAACAAAACAAATTCAAACGCGTGTACAGTTAAATACGTAGAAGACAAGTCCAATTTATATTCGAGCTAAATAATCACAAAATCACTTTTCAAGCTTTGCGAAAATAAATCACTCACGATAAATTACGTCTTTAGAAAACTTAGTCGCTTTGTAGTACATTTATCCTAAAGGCAGTGTCAATCAGTCTGTCCTCAAAGATTTTCAATTTCCGCCAGAATTGGGGAGTAATTTGTCTCTTTCGCCTTCCACACGACAGATGGCGCCCATCGATTGATTGGCTCCTGCCTCTTTAGTATCGCAATTAGATTATTCAATTACTGTAAGTACTGATCACTAATTTTGATTTATAAGTATGAAAACCCACCGGGCTTCAGCGATTAACAGTTATTATATTAATTAAATATTTCATAGTAATGGACATTGATTTAGTCAACGAGGCTTTTCGACAGCCACAACTTAACTCATATTAATATTGGCGCAAAATTTTCTCAATTTACTGTAACATATACTAATACATGCATAATAAATATTAATTTACTACACTATATCATCTTGTATTCTTCACGTTACGCTCCTATAACATTTAAGATAAATTTCCATCTCAATCTTTTATTTTTCCTAACCTCCAAAATTTTGATGCCTACAAAAAAGCCATAACTAGTTCCTCACATGGACAAAGCTTTTACTACCATCCCCCACAGACCCGACTGGACGAAATCACGGATACATTCTGACAGAACCATCAATCAGCCTATCTGATTCCAACCGCGAAGATTGATCAATCACATGACTTTGGAAAAGAGACAAAAAGCAATGATGGACCTCATATGAATGGGTATGGATTAACGGTGTCTATTGATTGAGCTGTTATTGTTTTGGAGGTCACATCCTTTGCGTTGAAAGGTCAAATGTTTCATAAATTTTCGTTCCTATATCTTTTATGTTATTTGCTACAGATCTAAAGATTTTGCTGGTAAATAAACTTCAGTTACTCTCTCTGACTGTCTCTGAGTATTAAATTTACAATCAGGAACTAAAATTACTATTCTTACTTTATTTATCATTGTCAGCAGATTTTGATTTCATAATTGTCGTGTACCACAATTATATCTTAAACAGTTTTATAAAGGACTATAAAAAAAAACAATCTGTTCTTTATTTTATTACAGTAAACACAACAGATTGTTATCATACAAAGAATTTTAAGCCGCCTCAATATCGTTGAAACAGAAGATCACGGAAACAAACACTCCTAACAGAGTTTTGACACGCCAATGAGGACATTAATATTAAATTCAAAACACAGATCTCGCTAGCAGTACAAAGCTTCGCACCAATGCAATCACCGCATGCGTGACCAATGGCCGTTCCAAAGAAAGCTATTCAGTAGAGCCGACCCAATTTCTCTATTCTACTCCCAAAGCGAGGATAATCGACAAAAGGCACCGGCTAATATTTGGAGAAAGACGTTATTTTTTAGGGGCGACAAAAAATTAATCCTTATACGTAATTTTTATGGTAGGGTAAAAACCTTAGCATCCGTTGTTGTTAACTGTTTTTTATTTGCGGTTCAAGTGTTTATTGTCAGGTATTATGTTTCGGTTAAGAGGCCCTTTGTTATCTGATGTGGTTGGGCAAGAATGAGCGTAATAGATTTTTTATTAGGCATTGAGGTTGGATGGTTTCTGAATACGTTTTCGAGTGTTATTGAAACTTTATTCGTTTTTTATTTCAGTTGCTCTATTTAGAAGAAATGTAGCATCTTGATTAATTGTTCACTTTACAGTCAATTTAGAATGCAAATGCGTAATTGATGAACAAGTTAATTTATGCAATAAGTTCATTAAGAATTAGTGGTAAGCAAATCATACTAAATAACATAGTTTACGGAGATATATCAGTTAACTTCGTGTACATAATACCTGAAAGAGTCAACATAATTTTATACATATCATGCTATTTTTGTAAGCTATTTATACACCTTTTGAACATATTTGGCATATAAATAATACTTAATTTGTAGTATGTCACCAATAGTACAAGTCATCACCTTCTGCCTACAACTAATACAGATCCCAATCTCTCTTAGTCGCCTTTTACTGCCGCTTAGCCTGCATAATTAGCATGGAGGTGGAATAGTCATTGTGTTTGTGTTTTGCAGAGCCTCCCACTATTCAAGTTCAATATAATAAGCCATCGTTAGTAGAAACTTTTACTCAATGTCTTGCATAAGATTGCAGATAAGTACTGAATACAAAGATTGTATTGAGTACCTTAAGCTCTTTATGTCAATGTATTTTTGTAATAAGATTATTTAAGGCTGTACTTCCATTATTGTGCCTTTTAATTCTGATTTATGTTGCATTTGAGAGATTATTTATTGCTAGATTTGTTTTTTTATTCGGTTCAAGGTTTATGATATTTTTGTTACATGTTATAATTGATTTATAAGAGAATGGTTGTTATACATATTTATTTAAGTGCGTTAAACGATGTAAACTAATAAAAACTTATTGATTCTGTATTCTAATACATTTCAACGATTCTATTACATACTATATGTGACCTAAATTTTCCACTCAAAGTTCGGTACAGAATTTCAATATCGCGAACGTTATTAATCAAAATTAACCGTTAATTAATTCCTTAACCAATGCGCATCCCCCTTTCGAATCGAACACTTTGCAACCAAATGTTGTGACTAATTCAGTTCAGTTATGTGGAGTTCATCAAACGGAATCTGTTTTGCTTCAGCAGATATGTAAGATGTTATATACATACATATATTCTCGCATCTTAAGTCCCCAACGGGATAGGCAGAGACTCAAGATTGCCAAATGGAACGATCCCGACAAATCTCTCTTGATTTACTCATACCATTAACCTTCTCATACATGTTCCTCTGTTCTTCACTTTACTTAACACTTTCACGCTTCAGCAGGTATATAATATGTTATATATTCTAGTTAATAGATAATTCGTAAGTAGCAAAACATGTTAGTAATATATGGCATCGAAAGGACATTCTATTTATTTTCTAAGTTAACTAAACTGTAGCCGATTTAGTGATTGAGATTGACATACAAGGAATCTATATAATCTATATATCTTGTATTATAGTGGCTCTAGACTTAAAAGAATAAACGATTCGTTTATGGGCCTGGGCATAAAAATGTACAACAAACTTCCAGAGTCTATCAAGTCCTTACCTTTAGAAAAATTTAAAGTTGGCACTAAAGCGATGCTGATGGAGAAGGGCTACTACACCGTTAAAGACTATATAAATGATGTTTTGTGACGTTTCATTTTTGTGTGATCATGGCTTCACGTTCCGGTTCTTATTGGGACTCTCCTTAAATTTGTTATTAAACACTATTTGTTGGATGTGAAGCTTTGATCATGTTCTAATGAATTATGTATTTTTAAATTTAATGTACACATTGTCTGCAGAGTTTCTTGGCATTTCTTCTCTGCAGAGTTTGACTTTACGAAGTGCCATTAGTTTTAGTTTTATTAATCTAAATTGATTTAAAGAATAATTTTTATGTTAATGACATATTTTTATGAAAAATGTTTTTTTTTTTTTTTTGACGTTCAATAAGTGATATCAATATCCTTATGTTGAATAAAAGATTTTCATTTCATTTCATTTCATATAGAGCGATCTGTGTGAAGGAATACCAACCTATCCCTAATATAACTACACACATCTTCAATATGTATGCCAATTACAACTAATTGATTATTACGTATCTGAATTTCTGTCCCGCTACCAAAAAAGAAAGTATCTTATAAAAGCACATTTTATTTCGAACCTAAGCGTGAACTCTAAAACAAACGAAAGCCCAAGTTTCACAGATTCATCATCCGCCACTCGAAAACATGACATGATAATGACGGCTCTTGTTTACGAGATTATGCTCGAAATAAAACGCGAGACTTTTAAGCCAAAAGGGTTCACGGCACTCGATCAGTCAGCGTTTGACAGTTGGCAAACAGCTGATTACGAGATATGAGTACCCACTTAGAGGTGTCAAAGAACTCGAAGTGTTTGCCTATTACATATGTACATACATTCACGCCCTTTAATACCTTTAGGGACAGAACTTTAGAGATATGAAAACATATTCTTGTTATATTGCATGTATATTGATGTATTGATGTCTTATGGACTATTGGTGACAGGTTGCTAGCCCATTGCCCCATAGGTTCCATATATCCGTAATCCTACGACATGCCGGGAAAAACGTCACCTAGTAAGCATATTTCTTTTTACGACCCAGCCAGCACGAGACTACTTAAGGGGACTAATACATATTATGATTTATATCGCATTTTACTATATTTCGTCGAAATTTAATTAGAATATGTACGTGGTTGACCTATGAAGGGTTATTAATGTATGCCTACCGCGCACTTCATTATTTTGCGATCAAAATACCTCGCCTCCCTTAATCTAGTTATAAATAACAACACCTACGTAAAAACATAACTATTTTTAACAGCAGTAACGTCGTTTATCTTCGTTCGATAAATGAAGTTAAGTAATGTTGGATTCAGACAACTGGATGGGTGACCATTGTAATGAAGTTAGTAACCTAGGACAATAAGTCTAAATAAGTAGTGTAGTGTCTTTGCTATGAATGTCGCTAGATGGCGCTGATTACTCAAACCGCAAAATATCGAAAAGGTTAACACCTGAATATTTAATACAAATTAAGTTTTTAACTATTTGTTATTAAACATTTTCATAGCTATCGTTCAATGGACCTTCGCTTGCACGTTTAACAAATTTAGTTAAAACTTTTAATAACACCCTTCTACAACTCAAATTTGTATCAACACCTACGCTTCAAATGGAAACGCAAACCCATAGGTCACACGGGCAAACGAATAACTTCCGCCAACTAACACAATCAACATATTAGTTGAGACAAAAAGTTGCTTCAATATATTTAATTTGAACAATGGCGTTTGATTGATCGCCGACCCAGATTCAGTTTAACATCTGCTTCCCACTTGGTTCAAACTTCGAATGTGACGGTTAGAGACTCTTAAATATGGTTCAAATATGCTCATATGTTTGTTGTACATCTCATGTTTGTGTGTCGCACTATTGGGCAATATTTCTCCCAGCTTGCAGGATAGAGGATTGTATTTTCCTTCGAAATGAGGTGCAGTATTGTCACATCGAATCTGCAGTTCACTGGAAACACAAATAGTGTTAGATGATTTAATTTCACCATAGAACCATAGGTACAGGAACCTACGAGTCACACCATATTAACAGTTCACGGGATTAGCAAAAGTGGATTATTCCTAAAATCGTGTTTCAAGAATGACGCACAATAGTATGTATCTGTCGGTTGGAATTTTAACTAAAATATAGACTATGAATTAGATTAAATTTCAATCCAGGTTCTCAGAAACATCTGATATAGACACGTTGACCCCTGGACGTTCCACGAAAAATTAAGGTAGGGATGCGTATGTATGTATTCCGTGTACTAAAAATCGATTTTAATCGTATAAATTGAATTTATCAAGTGCATAGGCCCGTAGGTTACGCTGTATCGATACGAAATATCGGTAGAATACATAGTTATATAAGAATTAAGTAATTCACGTGATCTTTCTAATCGAATCATAGGGTTTCTATTAACGTTTAGATTCGACAAAAAAACGCGTTTAATACCATTAACCCTTGCGGTGTAGTCAGAGGTTCAGGTCAGGTAGTAATTTTATGGCCACCTTTAACCCACGTGTTGAGCAGATAGTTAGTACTCAATGTGACAGATATGTCGCCTTTACAAGCACTATTCGGGAAACAGGTAAGTTTCCTCACGATGTTTTTCTTCACCGTAATATACGGTGCATTTCGCAAATGTATTTTTATGATAAATTTTAAATAGGCGTACCACTTAAGCGCATTTAAGTTTACAGCTCTATAAACAATTGCAAAATTTATAGATAATCAAACCAAGTCATTGTCCGATTGTTGTGTAACAAAGACATGATTTATAGGGTGCGTGGGACGGACTAGCGCCGATTGTCGTCAAGCAAATCGAAAACGTTCGATTGTGTAACGATTTTAGTTCCATTTATGATAATATAACTACAATAATGACACTTGATATTGAATCCTTTAATTGAAAAAAAAACTTTACTATTTTATTTATTATTTATCTATCTATTATTCTAAAAGAGTTGTGCACGTATGCTATGATCAACGGTTAAGCGAATTAGGATCAATATCTCCATTTAAGAGAATCGACGCAGTCATTTGTCATTCTGTTGCTGTTTGTTCCATAATCTTTTCTAAAACTATGCCCAATATTAAAGATTCGTGCAATCTGTCAAAACTACTCTCTTTATGTGTGTATTTTATAGCCAATACCTTAATGTTTTGATTTATATATTTTTCCGTATTTGTGTTACGTGCTTTTAAACATTAATTTTAAGATGCTGAATTTTAAGATTTATGTGTGCTAATCGATACAATTCAACTTTTTAATCATTTATTCGTATAACACGACAACAGCTATCTAAAGTAAATGCAGAATTACTTGTAAACCGGACTTTGAGCGCATTGTCGTACTTTCGCTGATATCAGTACAGGAAGATGCACCAAAGATGTGTTGGTATATAATATAGAACTATAATATAGAAATAAGAACTATTATTTGATGTAATACATATTGGAATATTATTGATTACTTTAAAGTACAACAAAAGTATATAAAGAATATTATGCTCCTAGAATATTTGTTCTATCATTAGTCTGGGACATAAGTAGAATACAAACTATTTGCTGTTACTCCTGGAATGTCATAGGAAACCACCTAGAAGCAAGGGATCAATGGAATCTGTTCAACGATGGGCTAGCAACCTGACAGCATCTTCCATATACCATTACCGCCCCAATATTCATGCTAAAAAGTGACCTTGGTAATATTATCGTCTCTACATATCTGTCCACCCCGAAAGGGAAGTGGTCGTGATGTATATGTAAGAACATATACTTCTCTGATTTGTTTTGACTTGTTCTGTAGTACTTCAGTTTGTGGGTGCTATGTTATCTCGTTGCAACACTTAAATCAAAATATCCATATGGGTAAGCTGCATTGCTGCGCTAAATTTGGCATACAGTGATTGTGAAAGCTTGTTTGCAATGAGCCGCTTGATTCTGCTAATTTTAAATATTACATATTGAGAAGCAGTCGATGTAAAATACTTAAAAGTATTGGCTAAGACTAGATTTACATTAATATCACAGCAGAAATGAAATGTGCTACAGATAAAATTTATACATAGATCTCGCCCGACACCCTACAGAGGAGTAGGAAGATATCATGGATCCCCATCGATCCCCATCTGTCCTGATCCTGACAAACAACATTCGATTCATTGACACTCATACATAGGGTTGCCAGACATACTTTATAATAAAGTATTATACGTTATTTTTGGCAGGTATACTTTATAAAATAGAAATAAAATAAAGTATTGAATTCCACCTGCAACTCCGAAATGTCAAATCATTGATAAAGAAATTGACTAAAATGCTCAAGATAAAGCTGAATATTAATTGTAAAATAAATATGAATATTAATTGTACAGAATCATATGAATACTTTAAAAATCAGAAAGAATTAATGAAAAGCATCAAAATGTAGCACAAAATATGAAACAAATAAATAAAATAAATTTAAATTATTGCACAGACTAGGTAGGGTTTCATTCAGGCAGTATAAGCACAGAAGAGAGAATAAGTATAAGTAGCATAAGTTTTGTAAGATTTCTATTCTAGTTTATTAGCAATTGACCATAAAGGTTAAGTAGTATAAGAATAGACTGTAAAAAAAAGGTTTTTAATAAATCCTTTTTTTTTTGCAAAATACTTTATTTTTCTTCTAAATTCACGTATATACTTTATTTTGGCTCAGAAAATCTGGCAACCCTACTCATACACCTCCTCATACACACTCAGCGGTTAAAAGTTATATAATATATAGTTACACCTAAATTAAATATTACCACTGCATCCGAGATAACTATCACTAAATTAACAAGTAAATCAGGACTTGAAAGTACGTTGAGAGTTAACCTATAAATTCAACATATTATTCATAACCACCTACAGCTATAGTACTTAATACAATATAAGGTAAATAAACCATAAGTAAAATCATACGATGATTTTACTATTAATACTTATTTATTAATTTTCCAAGTACATAGCAGAATCAAGTACGATCCGGCACGAACGTTGTCCTCCCAAAAAGGCATAGACCACTCGAGAGCCCGGCGAGTGCGAATTTACAAGCGACACGGCGAAATGGGCGACTCTCACTAACTATGACGCAAGGGCACGCTTTTGGGACGCGCAAAAACTGCACAACAAAGGAGGCTATACGGTATACGCCTATACGAGAACCTACAGGGCCGTAGTCCACTAATGCGTTTTCGTACAAACGCAGTTCAATATCAGGTCAGTAATAGTGTGAATTTGGTATTGGATTAGCAAAAGTGACAAATTTCACAATTTTTAAGCAAATTTAACACTTGCCGATTTCAATGGTGAAATTTGACACTTCACACTATTACTGATCTGATATTAAAATGTTATTTTTTTGAAAAGCATTAGTGGACTAAGACACCTGCTTATGTTTTAATATTTATTTATGAACTGTAGCAGATGCAAACGTCAAGATAAAGGAGAAGCTATAGTGATGAATAATACGTAGTTGTAATAATTGACACTATTAATGTTTTAATTTATTAAAGATATCTTTACTGGTATACGAGTACGTAATGTGATAAAAACTTTTTTAATTAACAATTTGATAAAAGAGGGTTGCCATCGAGGGATGAAATAGTTATTAATGACAAGTAGTTAGTTATGTAAATTATATAACAGTAATGTAGTACATATATAATTTTTCCACGATCTTTCGACTTTCGAATCATTGTCCTTTATACTCCTACACAAACCAAGAAAATAATAAGTAGTGTTATTAGTCAGGGTTTTTTTTATTCATATACAATAACATAATATGGTTGTGGTTTTTCAACAAGAACTTTCCCTTTATGGTGACTCACATCGCAACGGGTTATTGCTGTTTGTACGTCTTAACAAAACAGCTGTTTGGATTTGCATAACATACTTGTACATACATAAAGGTACATACCATATATACATGTATATACATAGATCATTCAATTTATTTGTCAGAATTTCGGAGACTTGTCTCAGTCGTCCTTACCATTGCTATCTGGTTGCTATAACTATAAAATTAAATATTGCAGCTAAGTTTCTAACCCTATAGCTAGCTAGATATTTTGGGAAGAAATGTAGTTAGTAATTATACTATAATTGTATAGGAACTTAACTCAATGGGATAGAATATAGTGAACATATAATTTTAGCTTGCATGAATAGAGTCGTAAATACTAAAGTTAATTTAGCTTGCCAGTATTAAAGAAAATACAACTCTGTGATTCTTGTACCTTTACGGGAAAAAGATAACGAAAAGGTACTTTCTAGATACCTAAACATTTCCAAGCCTGTCCGATTTGATTTGTTAAACAAACGTTAAATAACACAAGCGAGCGAAGTCCGCCCCTAATTAATTTATCAGGCCCTATCCATTTAATTACGATTCGGCCTAAACCAGTGCTGTTATCGATTCATTGTTTGCTTTGTTTCATTTATTAATCATAATTATCGATGTATCGCTCGCTGACAGTAGGTTGGTGGCCAAATTAGTTTGGTTGTGTAACCAATTGGGTCTATGTAAGCTGACCGCCTAAGCTCCGGTTATACTAATTATGCATTTTAACAACTGCAGTTCGATATCAGATCAGTAATAGTGTATAAATGTTAGTGGATGAGAAAAAGTATCAAATTACACCACTAATATCAGCAAAACTGTCAAATTTCGCTTAAAAATGGCGAATTTTGTCACTTTTGCTAATCCTCTACCAATTTCACACGTACTGATCTGATATTGAACCGATAATTTGCAAACAGTATTAGTGGAATTGAGCTCCAGTTTGCTAGTATACAATCAAAACTAGCAGTAGTATGTAACGTAAATACAATGCTAATTAGCTGCCATTCTTCACGGTACATATTAAATTTATTTTGGAGATAGGTCTATAGGTAAGTAACTGAGAAAGGGTGACGTTAGAGCTACCTATAAGCGCCGAGTGTGTATGAAGAATTGTACGACTGTCAATGAAGCGAAAGTGGTTTGTCAGGATGTGGAAAAATGGGCCTCCGTGATCTCTACCTACTCTCTACATGTACACGAGCGTCATGTGCCTAAAATTAATATAAAAATAATTGCCTTTAAGGATGACCTAGGAGCTATGTAGGTTCTGACCACCCTAAAAGAAATAGAAGAACGTTTACCTACATTTGAATACTCAACTTTTTTCTTAAACGAGCAACACTGTTAACAACTTACTCACGCCCATAGTTTCCAAAGTGGTCGACAGTAGCAATGGATCTTAAAAATACACTATAAATGCTAATAAATAATACCTAAAAATACATTATACAAAAGCGCCGTGACTACATTTAAACATTTAAGGGGACCTTATTGAGTATTCGTGCGTAAACACGAGGAGTAACTATTTCAATTCTCAAAATGTGTAAGGGGTCACACGTGAGAATCTACTTTCCCATTTCAGACCCATGTGTCGCCTTGCGTTTAATTGACCGTGACTTAGGGGACTTTGAAGATACCAAGAGCCTGTTTGTTGTCATTGCCAGGGACTGTAACGCTTATTGTCAGGGACAATTTCGGGCTAAGCTGTTATTGTCACTTGTGATGCAATCTTAGGACGGTCTTACGTGTCCGTGACATCTCATTTGCAGTTATCGTCGGTTTCCTGCCGGGAATAATAGAGGGCAGTGGTAGGAAGACGCAGCGTGCAATCGGCATCACAATACTGATTTATGGCTAAATAAATTACATGTTTCGTTCGTAATTCACTGAGATATGCATTACGATTGCTATTGAAACAAAGGATGACGTTGTATTAAAGTTTTTTTTGTTTGTTGTAAAGTTAATGGCTGAAATGCTTTGAATCCATAGTAATATAAACTGGATCATATGAATAAACTAAATACACAACGTAACCTGCATCTCATAGGAGATTATCTAGGGGAACCCAAAGCAACTGAAAGTGAACTGAAAATATTTTACGAATGAACCAAACTAGGCACAGTAGAGAATTCGTTAGAAAAAGAGGAACTTTGTAAAAGACTAGTGTGAGGGGCGTATGGAAAGGCTCGCATTGTCCAAATGTAAATTAGCGTCACTCTGAATAAAAACTGGCAGGGTCACATCCTTTGATGGAATAACATCCGAGCGTGCTCAGAAGACCTCTGCCGGGATTTTGTGGGTGGTCCCTCTCCTCTCCTGTGGTGAACTATTTGAATAATAAGTTTTTTTTACTCTACTTATACGCTTTTCAATATTTATGTTTATTTAAAAAGAGGTGTCGCTTGTTTGCCCAATGATACTGCTCCTCTCGGTGTCAAGAATACAAACACAAATGATTTATTTGTGAGGCAAAAAACGTGGGTTATGGATGTGTGATTTTCACCTCGTTTTCAATAAATGGTGTTGGGTGGTTGTTGTCAGTTTTAAACGTTTTGTTGGGTTAGCCCAGTGTTTATAAACAATATAAAATTAGAGAGGCGTTTAAACATGCTAATAATAGGAAGGTGAGTTTTTACGTTGTTATCAATGCTCCATACGACAGCACAACCTCAATATTTATGCTAAAAAGTAAATTAGGAGGTATTATTTCCCTGTCCACCCTAAAAGGGATTAAAGGACTTGAATGTTTGTATGTATATTAATTTTACCTTCTTTTTATTTACAATAAAATGCATTTTACCATTATTACTGATTTAGTTGTATTTTAGTAGAAAATAGTCTTAACTAGCTGGCGTAAGTTCATGATATATAAAATTACGATGTATATTGTAGCTATATTTTGACACAGATTAAAATTGTTTTCGAAATAACCAGTTTTTTCATCTACTCGTATACACATGTAATTATAAATTAAGTTGTTAATCTCCAGTAATCTTAAAACTATTGCCAAACGTAAATCAATTGAAGTTTTTTGAGTACTCAACATAAGTAGGTTCAATAAAATAGTTTCAACTTTCATCATTAGTCAAAGCTATCGGAACGTTCCGCTACGCAACCACATCAAATGTTACGAAAGATAAAGATATTCTATTATTAATAGCTTTCGTGATTGATAGCATTCGAAATTACAAATCCACTTGAAAAGCTCATTCTATTATCGCCCTTGCATTGTCTAAATCTGTTATGTCGGTCGTTTAAAGACCTTTAAATCTCTGAGTTAAGTCGCGTTTGTTCTCTCACGGTTTGGTAAAGTCATTTTTCTTAATTCACTCAACCCAACGGTTCCGAGTTCGATAGACTCGCTCGCCCATTCATCGTCATCATGTTTGTTAGCCCTAAGGTCTTAATTGACCAAATCATCACCAATTTACTCAACGCTGCTCTATAAATTCTTTATGACGGTCTAACTGTAAACTGCCCAACACGTTATTTCGGTGAGCCAAAACTTATTCTCTTTTATAGAATGGCCATAAAATTTTTAATCACAGTAATTGTTTGAGTTTTCTATTAAAATTAATAAGTGGTCTTCAATAAAACATCGGTTCAGAGTATGTTAAAAATTGGTTCCGAAATAGGAGATTTTAATCGAAGAATGTGATTTGTTTACTTAAGATTGCCCTTTGGTCATTGAAATTTTGTTAATCTAAAATCAAGTCCTTTCTGTTTACTGTTTAATTACTATTGATAAATTGTTTATATGGTCAGTTAGATAATTCTTTTCTAGAAAATAATTGTAACTAAAATCTGCTAAAATAGGAGTGCCTAGTTCAATATTAGCATTTTGTGAATATTGTAATGTTATGTAGATTTTTGATACAATATTTAATTATTCCGAGACTACATAAACTCTGTTATGAATTTCTTTCAAGTGAAGCTGAGATTTCTTTTTATATTAACGTAAAGTTGCTAATGTAATAAAATTTTGAAATGTCCTGATACTGCGTCTTCTTACTCAGAAGATCTACAAAATCGAGTTAATTCTGGTCTCCCCAAATGTTTCTATTGTCGTGTCGCTCCTAATGGGTTGTTATATTGTTTTCCTTGTTTGACGGTTTAATTCCTCTGTTTGTTTTGATTGCTCACAATTCCGAACTCTAATTTGTCATGAGCGCTTTCATTTGGAGTGATTGGAATTTCGATATTAATCACGATTTTATTCCCTACCTTTAATTCGAGCAATTTATTAATGATCTGCTCTTTTATAAAATATTCTTTTATTCAAGCTTTTACGTCAAAGCCGAGATAATGGGCCGAACATCCAATATCGGTTTTCCGGGTGTGCACTTTATCGTAGCATAATCCAATACACCTGAACATTTAATCACTGTTAAAACACAATTAACGCAGGCCGCAGCCGCGAAAGATCGCGACGCAATATCGCCCAGGGTGAACACACCCAAAACCGCAGTAGCGCTTTTCCATTTCCGCACCCTAAACACTTACGTTGATCGAAGAAGCAGCGATCCAAACCATTCATAACTGAGGTAACCTCATAGTGCACTGAACACTTATTTAGCACGGCATCCCACTAACACTCGTAATCACTACGGTCTCACAAGGTGAAGCGCGGGGTCGAGCGGTACGTCCGCTGCGGCGGTTGGGTCACGACTGGCGAAGCGCGCGCGGCCGCGGGGTGGGGGTGGGGAGGGATGCGTGAGTCCGGAATCCGCTTCCCACGTGCTCTCTCTCTTTTGGCTTTTTCAACCCGCGCGCGCCCTGCCCGCCACCTCGTTCCGAATGCGCCTAATGATAAAGGTGCGGATTAGTCGCCGGCTGCCGATTGTTTCCTATCAGCTGGTTTATGAGCTTTGTTTTGTTTTATTAGTTGGTATGATTTATCGTTGAGCTTTATTGAGGAAATTGTTTTTTTTGTTTATTTTATAAATATTATGTACGATGATTTTATAAAATTGCTTGTAATATCTATGTAAATAAATGAAATATTTCGAAGTAATTTATTTATATCAGTGTTTTAGAAATATATTCGTTATGGTCCATGTAAATCATAGGTAGATAAAAAATGAATAGAACGCGATAGGCTTCCACTTTTCAGTTCCTGACAAATTTCTCTCACTTCACTTATTCCATTCATATCTGCAAACGTATCATAATGATAAGTAAATATTATTTAATACATAACACCGTGTCACACCGTCTCTTATGACAAGATTTACAGATCCAGTATGCATTACTTGACGTCCTAAGTGTTCCCATTACATATTTGGGCTAAGGCACCCCGCTGACTTAGCGATTGTTTTTATCCGTCATTTCCGTTTGGGCGCGTTTCCGGCTTAGCACGTGATTCCGTTAAGCCCACGCCAAAACATTGCTAAAAATATATTTGTAAACACGTCTTCGGAAAGCAAGGAACTTAGTCTAACTGTATAAGTTAGGAAATTCTATTTTTAGATTATTTAAACTGAGTTCTTTTGTGTCTTGAGAAAAGAGGGATTTATACTCGTTTTGCCTGTATTAGTTGGGAAATTACATGTTTTGACGGGACCGGTAATGTCTCTATACACTCTTGGTAAAGTCTATACACACTTTTCTTCACATCTCTTTAAAACACGGACAGTATATTTCTATATACGTATATGTGATATATGAATCCACAATCATTCTTGTTTCGTTCAAAGTGAAATGCTAATTCGATCATAGATTATCATATTTGTCGATCCATGATGCAGCTTCAATCGCTTCCGCTTACCGGTGATACATCAGATATCAACTTATTGGGTTCGTCATCCCGTTTTAGTCTATGGCGTAAACAAAATGTTAACTAGCTGCCGTTCTTCCCGGCATATCGCCTTCGAGTAACGGACTAAGGGTAAATCTATTGAAGCGCCTATCTATATATCTATCTCAGGCTCTTTTTTCTTAAAAAGGGATTAAAAACCTGAATACATAAATGTTTTTTCATTACATGCTTTATTTTATTCCATAAAGATTCTAAAGTTGGCTTTCAACACAAAATCTATCAAATTTGAACGCAACGAACCCTCTAAACTTTTAAAATATTATCTTTCAATCAGAGTCACTTGGGTAGAAATTAAAAGCATTATCAATCAAAAGGGGCTCGGAACAAATGATGCAAAAGGCTCGAAATTAACCCTTGTCTTCACTGGAGATAACTTTGGACGTTTCGAAAGCAAAAATGTCCGATAAAATAGTTAGGTTTACGAGCTCGGAAAAAAATGTTAATGCGTTCCTTTAAAACGCTATTTTGGTGGTCGCGGGTCGATGGGTTGGATTCTCGTAACGTCACCTGATAAAATCATCACCGATATGCCATGAGATCGTGTGCATTTAGAATTTTGTCTTTTGAACTTAATAATACTGCTAATTATACAATTATCATTTTTATTTTTTTATGATAAACGTCATATTTTGTGGTCTATGGACGGAATCTGAGGTTATTTAAGAACAGGTAGTTAGTTGAATAAAATACATGTTTTCGGCTTCGAGCCCTAAATTAAATTTCATTTGGCATCTCCAAATGATTAAGGATGCCTGTGTCTGCGCTGGGTTGTTTATCATCATCTTGTAAAAAATATAGAAACTTTTGAACCATTTTTGCGTATAATTTAGCCTCATCTTATATTAAATTAATAAATTCATATTTATTATTCAGTGTAAAATTACAATTTAACCCCCACCATAACGACAAGGAGAATCGTTCCCCCATTGTCACTCAACGAATGCATTTAGTGTTTACGAGGCTCTCCAACACTGATTCATTGTTAAGACTCCAACTAAATTGGGTTTTTGGTACCACCGAAAAACGAGTCACATATGAATGGCGACATGTGAGGGGTTACTTTTGTCTCAAAGCGGTGAAAGGTGGTTAAATATGGAACATAATACCTAAAATGTAAAAAGGGCTACAGTTCCTGAGTACTGATTACAACAACAACAAACAACAAGTTTAACATGACAAGCAGTAGTTTTAAGAGATTTGCGATTTATACTCATGGTTAATAACTAATGGGACTTATCACGCAAGTCTATACACAGTCACATGGACTGCTGCTGCAACGTAGCCGAAACGTAAGGTTAATAAAGGTAACTATATTATTTAAAAACTTACATGATAAGTCCTGTTACTTATTAATCATGAGTATAAATCGCGAATCTCTTAAAACTACTGATTGTCATGTTAAACTTGTTATTGGCTACTTAGTTATTATATATTTAGTTTATAATTGTAGCTATCCTAATTTGTAGCTAGTTAATTAATTTTCCTTCCATGAAATAATAGAGGTATGAGTCAAACACCTGTCATTTATAACACCAAAGAATATGACAAGTTTTGTGAGTCAGCCCCGAAATTCTCAGTATGTCCAGGCAAGGCAAAAACTGCGACCGCATATGTTTAATATTATACACAGTAACTCCACCTAACAAGGTAAGAATGTTTTAATATTAATGCTTCCAAAAACCTATCAAACTGACTGACAGATCTCACGAAGGCTGGCTAAAAACTGACGTTAACCCAAGATCGAATTAAGATATCGATTTAAGAGATCCGCTGAGTGAATATTTGAAAATTTGTTGTCAGCTTTTTATTTATGATTGTTACTTGACGTGGGTACGTAATAATAGGTGGTACAAATGAATTAGAAACATTAGTCTTAAGGGTTTGCTCCCTACCGGGACAATTATAATTTTTATATTTTTTGTAATTTAACATACAATTGCAACTATTAGGGCTACATTAAATATCACCACCTGTTACGATTGGTGCCGATAATTTATCAAAATATGGGCTAAGCAATTAATATTAATTAATGTTTCATATTATTTTAATATTAATCCAATATTATACGAATTTGCTCATATGAAACTAAAAGATTAAATGAACGTAATTTAAAATTATCAACGGAACCCAGTGAAAAATCTTATGGATAACTGTGGTAAGTTTTTATCCTTGTTCAGTTCACGAATTAGCGAACAATACATCAGTGGGACCGCCTCAGACTTTGATATGTCGACAAAAAATGCCGTTAGCTTCGAGAAACAATAAGCAGGTATTCGTTTATCAATTGAATAATTTGTTTTATTTTCTTTTTAGGTCACTTGGCGGTTTTAGAATTAGAAAAAAGAAACATGGTGATATGTTTGTAATTCTAATTGGCAAACTTAATAGAAAACTTAAAAGAACTGCAAGTTGTAAAACACAACAACCATATTAATTACAAGTTACATGTAAAAGTACTATATTTGAATAGTACCAACCGTGGCATAATTTATGCATTTAAGAGGCATTTTACGAGCATTTCTTATTAGCAGTTAACACTGGGAATGGCACTTAAAGTCATCGAACACTGCTAACAATGGCCCATTGAATAACAGCGAGCTTCTTAACACATAAATCATTTAAATATAAATTAACGGTAACATACTGACGCGCAAGGTATATTGGATAAAATAACAATATTTCTATCTCTGAATGTCGTAAGATGTGATTAAAATAAATATCAGGGGCCTTACTCCACTAAGGCATTTTAGGCACAATATTACTTCAGTAGCGATACAGTAATACTTCAGTAGCCGTAATTTGACACTTTTTGCACTCCATAATGTATTATGGAGTAAGGCCCAGGTAATAAGCAGTGCTAGAAAAAGGAGACAAGGCTTGCCACCTGTCACATCAAGTGCTGACTGTATGTTAAACTTTTGACCTAGCAAGGGTTAATCCTTTAACTGCCTAACTTTTTTCTTTATAAATATTTCCTGCAAAGCGTAGGACACCATAGTGGCTTCTTGGCGCTCAATGAGTTAATGGTAGTGACAGCGTTTTGTCTTTTGGGTAAACAAATTTTACTCGGCGATGGTCTAGCAACCAGTCACTAATATTCCAGATCAATGTCATTACAACCCCGATACACGATAGGAAAAGACAAGAGATATTAGTTTCTCTCCACTCTGTCAAAATGAAGGACCTGAGTTTATGTATAAGTTGTATTTTGCTTATCCGGGACTGAAAATGTAATTAGCAAAATTACATTCACTTTACATTGTTAACTGTACTGTAAAATAGCTAACTGAACGAATTCTTTTTTTCTGTTTTTATATTATGACAAGAATTCATCTTTTTTAAGGCCTATTCTCTAATATAAGTCTTATTTATTATTAATAAACATCACAATGTAACTTTAGCGTATAAAACAAGAAACACATAATTATATTATTCTTGCGAATACCTTACTTAGCAAATGCAATATAATAATACTGTAAGTGAATTTAATAAAGATGCTTAAACAGGCTGACACTTTCCAGCAATTTGTTTTTATCTTGTAAAGCATTTTGCAACTCGATTGGCCTGTGAAAAATGTCAACAATCTCCTTAAAGGCTAGCCAACACTGAATGCGTGGAACCTCTGGCGTTTATATTAACTAAATACAACACTTTAAAATTATATTAAGAAATATACAACGCAATGGGACACATAAGGACTACTTGTTTTAATAAAATCTGTGTTATATATAAGTTGTATTATATCTTTGTGTGTCTTATAGTTTTAAAATACGTTTTTATTATCTATTTAAATAAGATTTTTTCCTAAATATAATTCAATGTAAATAGTAATCAAAATATTAATTCTTTTTAAAATATTCCAGTTAATTTTTCACATTTTTTTCAACAATAACATTCATAAATATAGCGATAAACGACAAATTGATATGTCAATGAAGCATAAGTGTTTTTTTTTATAAGAAGAATCTGAGTTCATTTTTTTAATTCCCTTTAGTGAATTTAAACTTAACTTAATATGCAAAGCCGTCTACGCCCCCATTTCAATACGGCCGCACCTTTATAAGTGCACTTTGATAAAATATATCTGCTTTTAAGTCCTCAAACGATTACAGTATGAAACAGCAAACTGGAATGACCATTGCGGCTATAACTTCATACAAGCGCTGTGTTGGCTTTTAAGCTGGAATTTGTATGCGTCTGATGTCAACCCGCTGCGAAAAAGAGGTGTGAGGTTTTGTACTGTAGTAATAAATAAAGCTAGTTCGAGATTTGTGATCTTAACAATGTAAGTAGCTGTTTTTATCTTACTGTTTCGTATATAGGATACATTGAGCTAATGTTTTATGTGAACAATATTTAACTGATATCGAAAAATTTATTAAGTTATCAAATAGCTAAGTTGGTGTGAGACTATACGAAATAACCGTATATATTAGTACTTTAGACTTTGCAAATACTTTTTAAGGCATTTGAAAATATTGAATCATTCCTTATATGACTTACCACCTGACACATTGAGTACTGACTATCTGATCAACACGCGGGTTCGACTTGTCCATGGAATTACTACCTTCGCAATTACGGAGATGCAAACCTCTGAACCTCTGACTACCCCGCAAGGGTTAATGGTTGTGAATGCGTTTGTCTTTTTGTTTGTCCTTATCCTAATATCAGGAGACATCCAGGATAGGATTGGTTTATACTTGACTTTTATGACATAAATAGTCCACATACTTCAGCCCCAACTTTCATTATATCTAGTATAGCAATCATTTTAGCAAAATATGCCCTCGTGAATCCCTGGTGACATTTGGGCTTAAGCAACGTTCATCCTATTTGTTGTCACCCCAAAATATATTTTGTAAAATAATACAACATTGAGCCATATTTAATGTAAGTTTCGTGAGAAACTGCGATATTCGGAACAAGTTAAACGTTTAAATACATTTATTTATTATGTTTGAAATGGTAGGTTCATTTATTAGAGAAATAAATTATTATAAAATAAAGTAGATTGGATAAAGAGAAACATCGTTGACCTTATTCTTCTGAATTATAGTACTGCCGTTCACATTGGGTAATAAATATATTGTAATTCAATGCTCTCATTATTTTACATTAATCAAATTCTCTGTCTGTAATAATCCAATATATAAATATATGTATTTATTACGATATTGAAGAAAAAGACTTATAATTTCTTCAGAAGGGTTAATTATGTTAACGAAATAACGTTTCAAAATATAAACGTAAATAATCCAGCATATTTAGTGTCTTTTAGCTGTATTTGATGTTATATTGTTCAAGTATAAGCAAAAATATTATTAATTAACAGTGCTATTGATTTACTCTTGTGATAAGTCACAAAATTTTTCACATTTCATATTTTATAATATTTATACAATTCTTATATAATACATCTTACAGATCCGAATCTCACACTGAACCCGTCGAAAAGCGTACAAATCGGTACAGTCAACAGCGGAGCGATTCATCATGCACGTCAAAGGTGCGCATTCGATATATTTATCACAATTTGTTGTTAAATGTACCGTGGAAAGAACTATTTCTCAAAAATGGGGTGCCGAACTAACGCCTCGCTCTATGGATATTAGTAGATATGAAAAAGTGTTCTGAACTGACCTAGGATTGAGACCTGGATAGGTGAATATCTGCCTTTCTATTTGGTATGTTTTAAATGGCACTTGTAGTACCAATAGTTAGTCTTATTAATCTAATTTGATTTATTTTAAGAATGAGTTTATGTTAATGATATATTTTTTTCTAAAGAATGTTTCTTTTTTGATTTTCAATAAGTGGTTCTATGATCCTTATGTTGAATATAAAGATTTTCGTTTCATTTTAATAAATCTGTATTGATACATTCATAGTCGATCGATTGAGTAAATTTAGGAAAGGCGGAGTATGTTTACATACCGAATAAATGAGTGTTACAACTCGTTTGACGTGAACTTAATATACATACCTGCAACAAAGTAATTAAAATATTATTACAATATCTTACTAAAATACTTGAATTATAAGCTACTTGACTCGGAATAAGTAAACAAAACTGTCTCATGTTTTATAAATCGCAAATATAATGTCATATGAAACAATGTTAACAGGTTACTTAAGTTAACATTGCCTAATAAATCCTTTTCACCCCTAGTCCCTTAGTCGCCTCCTCTTATACTTGTAGAATACCTACAGTCAATGTGAGCAGTTAATAGAATCATCCTCCTAATTAATCACATACAAGTAATGCTGTTCTCTTGATGGATGGATAGCCCTGTCTTGTTGCTGATTATTGGACATTAATTTAGCGAAGTATTACGACTGATACATACATACATATATTCACGCCTGTACGTCCGTAAGGGGATAGGCAGAGACTATCGTACGTCACCTGGGACGATCCTGACAAATCTCTCTTGCTTCACTCACAGCGATTAACCTTATCATACATAAAATATATTTTTTTATTACTTTAAACGAAATTGAGTCGTTGTATCCTTGAGAAACATTTTGTTTATTTGTCGTTTATTCATGTAGTTGAGGGAGAAATGCAAAGCGATGGGAATATTACGAGCTCATGTTCAATTCCCTGCCGGTGTATCTACCGAAAGATATTTAAATTATTTTATAGTAATCTATCGTATCGTAACTGAACACATAAATTTAAACACATATTTCTTAGGGGAAGATGAACATAACTGTACTGATGAATTTCTAAATATATGATAATTAACAATATACTCGTATATATACAAACTTAGAAGTAAAATCAAACAGTCAAAAATTTATCTCTCATGTTACACGATTTCATTATAACTTTATATCATTTAATAAACTTAAAAGTTTATAAGCTCAAACTCTGAGATGCATGCATAAAACAACGAAAATTCAATTAAAGTCCGATCACCGTATCTGATCGGTCATTTTGAGTTAATTGGTGGTTTATTAACACGTTTCGTCGCGGAGATCGCCCACGGTCTTTAGTTTATATGCTGACATATGTATATTCAAGTCTGTTTTACCCTGTTAAGTGGACAGGTCGTTAAAGACAACTTTATCTAGGTTCTTTTAGTTTAACAGTGAGATATGGTGGCATTGAAAGTGGTTTATCAGGATTGGGACAGATTGGGATTTGTAATATCTGCCTACCCCTCTACGGGCGTGATATGTATGTATGTATGAAATGATATATTGGTGTCAGCTTGCTAGTCGTTCGTCATCCATAGAAGAAGAAAGTTCTATAGATTACTTTATACGAGAATTTAAGTTTCGACTAGTAGGGAATTCATAGGTAACTTATGAATACTCAGATCCTGTTATTCCAGCTGAGGTGGACAGTCCACGAAGAAATAACATACATATTATTATTCTCTTACGCTATACCTTAACCATTAGTCTCTTAGTCCCCTCCTACGGCATTTTAGGATAAATGTGACACTGTAACCAGAGCGTGCTCTCCTTTATCTATCTACACAGCCTATCTCCTAATGGACACATCCACTTGTTCCGATCATTATTCAAAATGATTAATTAAGGTGACCCGTGCTATACAAACTTTTTGTGTTCACCTTTTTCTATTACCTCTGATAACTGTATCCTAAGATATGCGTATCTAATTGTTGATTAGATAGAGAGAACGTAAATTGCTTTTTAAATTTTAATTGAAGGCGCTTTTCGTGGGTGTTGGTGACCCATTCTTTTTTTTTTAATTCTTAAATAAGTCATTCACCACTAAGGTTATGTTGGCTGAAGTACAAACACTGATGCCACGGCGTTTGTACTTGTCATTCAGTCGCCATGGTTACATCAACACCGCCAGCCGTAACAACCGAAGAAAAACGAAGAACCTTGTTCTTCGGTTCGTTCCAGTTGAGGATCAAAATTTAATCCCAAAGCAAACATATTTAGCCAGTTTGGCATCACAATTGACTAAATCTTCAGCCGAAAATAATTATTTGTATTTTCAACTTTTACTGAGCTGCTGACTTTGTTGACGAACCATAGACGACTGGTGTGTCAAACTTCATATAGATGCTTTTATCATACGTAAATTTGTGTATGGCAAAAGAAACATAAAAGTAGAATCAATGCCGTTGAAATGCGATCACTGAAAAGCATGTTAGGAGTGACATTGAATGATAGAATTAAAAATAGTGTGATAAGGGAAGGTTGCGGTTTGAAATAAGATGTAGTGACTAAGATTGAAAAGGGCATGCTTCGATGGTTTGGAGATGTCGACCACAGCTATTAACAAAGTGGGATCTACATTTTTCCGATTTTCGGTTTATTGCATCAAAGGCCTTAAAATTACATTATCTACAACTAGTGTTGTAAAGAACTCGAGTCTTTTAGTCTTATTCGATAGACTCGACTCAATTTTCTAAGACTCAGTGAACTAACTGAACTCGGAGTCTTGAGTCGAGCCGAGTCTGAGTCCTATCATGAAGACTCGAGCGCCATTATTGAACTCGAAACCTTAAATAGAACTCGAGTGACTCGAGTCTTATAAAGAGCTTGAGTCTTAAAAGAGCTCGAGTCTTAAAAGAGCTCGAGTCTTCTTCAAACTGGTCTTCGAAATGCTGACAGTGATTTATTTAGAATAAATGTCTATACTTATATAATAAAGCTGAAGAGTTTATTTGTTTGGTAGAACGCGCTAATCTCAGGAATTACTGGTCCAATTTGGAAATTGTTTCAGTGTTAAATAGCCCTTTTATTGGGGAAGCCTATAGGGTATATAATATCACGCTATATCTCACAAAAATAGCCTTTTATTGGCTGCTTTAAAAAGAATGACTCAAAGCGGAAAAGAACTCGAGCGCGACTCGGCGCGTAAAAAGGACTCGAGCGCTAAAGAAGACTCGAGTCTCGAGTCTCGCGTTCAAGAGCTCATATAGACTTGAGTTCTTTATTCTTAAGAGTCTTATTGTTATGAGTCGAGTCGTGTAATGCAGAGTCGAGCTCTAAATTTAGGACTCAAAGACTCGAGTTCTTTACAACACTATCTACAACCCCACAAAAAATTATTACCCTAAAGTTAACAGTTTTTGTTTTTTGAGGTTAACAAAGCTGGATCTGCTGATTCTGCACGGGTAATAACGTTGCAGAATATCTTACGATTTTATTAACGGGGCGTAGGAGGGGTACAGATGCGTGCGCACGCGGGGGATCTGCCATATCGCACCTTGTTATTGGGCCATTATAACAAATTTTATTAATTATGTGAGACCGGGTCATATCACGATAAATTTATAAAGATATCTGCTTACCCTTATTTTGCCCGTCGGCAATTTTTTTCCGACAACAATGAAGTATGGGGCACATCCAACAAAGAATTGCCATCCAATTCCGCGGAATATTGTGGGTTGTGCCACATGCGACCAAATCCAGAAGTAGAAGTTCCGATAATATTGATGCATGTGCCACATCCGACCAAAACGAGAACTTAAAGTTTCAGTAATAATGATGGATGTGCCATATCCAACAAAATCTATGTCATAGGTAGCAGCTAAGAATGTTGTATGTGCATTTTAACACATTTGTAGTTATTATTTTTTTGAAATACATACAACACCACTTACAGTTATTAAAATAAATATACTTTACCAAATTTGGTTGAGATACATAGACTTTTGTTAATTTTATACACATTCCAAACTTTAAACGGCCGTCCTGTAAAGTAGCCATTTTGCAGATGCAACATTGTTAATAGCTGCGGTCGATGTTATGCGGATGAATTGTTGTGATGATAGCAATTATTAATATATATATATATGGTGTCTATAAAGTCTCTTTCTACTCCGACATGATACGTAGGCTGTTGGAAATATGATATGGATGTACCAAGTACGTACGGTACATACATATAATACGTGTACGTGTACGGTTTTCTGGTATAAAGACATAGGAACCCTTTTTCCACCTGATAGTCAATATGTAGCGTAATAGACAGTGTTCTACTTCCACGTGTATAGATACTGACTTACACCTATCTAGAAGTATGCTTATAAAGTTGTCCCTTACAGTATTATATTCTTTATTTAACCTAAGAAGAAATAGGCTTAGTTTACCTTAACTCCAACACCAGATATTGTAAGCGGAACCGTTCTACTTGCACGTTATCATAAGCTCTTATAAAATGCACTGATACAAATGTTACATCAGAATGGTACAAGTACATATATTACTATGTATGTCTTTTCTATTACCGTTTGGTGTCTTCCTGTTGAATAACATCACACAATAATATAAACGTGCATACATATTGTAAGGATCGTTCCAGCTCTCTGCCTATCCCCTTAGGGACGTAGAGGCGTGAATATATGTATATATTTGCATGTACACTTTAATCCCATTTGAGGTAGACAGAATTTCAGAGACACAAACTTGATATACTTGTATTATCATAAGAATTAATCTATTTATCATTATTTTATAGATATAATAGGAATATGTCAATGTGAATAAGGCTACGGGATTGTTTCATGTATATTCTTCAACCTACATATGTCCAAAAAATATGTGACAAAATGTACAAGTGTAAAGACGAGATATTTGTGGACAAAACCTTATGATTTGAAACCACTCTGTCACGACAGTTTGTAATAGGGCTATATTTGTCGATAACGAATTTGGCAGATTAAAATAATGGCAAATGCTATGCTGAGTGCCTTTAGGCCAATACAATATCCATCTGCCAGTGGTCACTTGAACTCTGACTACCCTTGAGTAATACACTATGATCATATGAGAACCCTCCTAATCTCGTGAGCTTCAAAGACACCGCTTAAGAGCAGTTGGTCTGGCTTAAGATTATTGTTATCCCTTATATTAATCCTGTGGTTTTATTATAGTATATACTACACAAGGGGTATAAATTAGTATTATTTTGCCTGCTTTGAAGACTTATTTTATATATAAAACTGATAATTATGTTTTATTCATTTGATATACACTACCTCAATAATATTTTGTGACATACGCATATGTGACATATTCATAGAATATTTTGTGATATTTTAGTTTGACTATAGGTAAAATCATACACTAAGGGTACTAAGCTAAAATCATACATATTATATATTATGATTAATGTACTATATTATTATATTTTTCTTATGATATTCTTCTTCAGTATCCGTGAACGGTGAAATACCACTCGGTCACCCTGGTCCCTATCTTGCAAAACATTGAAATTCTGATAATTTACATGAAGCCTTTAATCCAACGTTGCTTACACTCTGAATATTGCACATTACCAGGAACTCTATCCACCTCTTCTATATTTAAGCTTGAAGCGAATTGTAAGTTCCCGCGGGAGCTTGGGAGTCGACCCACTTTCCAACTTAGAATCAACTTGGGCAGGTTGGATCGAGTTGCAGTGTTATGAACTTATGTCTATATACGTGTTTATAACCTGAGGAAACCTATTTGGGGTAGGCTATAGTCAACACCTTGTACGACCTTATAAACTGTTATTGATTATAATGGAGACTTTATTTCCGGTCCCGATTTAAGTTTTTTATATTCACAAGGTGTATGCAGCGTGAAATACAGAAAAGCCTACATGAGAATGATAATGGGTGTGCGTGAATTAAGAGAGATTTTTCAGGTTCGTTCCAGGTGGCAATCAATAGTCTCTGCCTATCCCATTGGAGACGTAGAGGCGTGGATATATGTATGATTATTATCATTACTACATAGACCATGTTAAGTTAGTTGCTGTCTCTGGTTAAGTGTCTATTCAACACGTGGGTTCAAGGTGCCACAGAATTACTACCTCACAATTGCGGAGATGGAAACCTGAACCTATGACTACTCATGATTAATAACTAACGGGACTTAACGCGTAAGTTTTTATATAATAAAGTTACCTTTATTATTAACCCGACGCTTCGGTAACGTTGCAGCAGCCTTGGTCATGGGCAGACTCAACGAATATAAATCGCGAATCTTTTAAAACTATGACTACTCTGCAAGGGTTTATGGTCGTGAACGCTGTCTTTTACCTACAAAAGGTGATTCTCAAAAACCGATATAGTGAATCAGTTCACGGTATTTTGTACCAAATGTGGGCAGCGCAATCCATTCATTCATTAGCAGGTGCCTGATATTGGTAATTGCATGAAACATACATGTGAAACATATGTTGGGTTAATTCTACTGCTATCGAACTGTCATTAAAAAGTAAGTTCCTTTATATTAAGTCTCACTTTTCTTAACTCATATCATACATAGTATTCGTTAAAACACAAATATTTATAATCAATTAAACAAAATTTTGTAATTGGTTACAACGAGCTCATTTAAAAATATTATTTATATTTTTATCCCTACTACCTAAATTAACTAGAAACACTATATTCAAATCCTAATTATTATTTTATTAATTAATAATTTACATTTTGTACACGTTGCATTTAACTGTAAATACGTACCAACAACGTACGAGAATGTCCAATAATCTTATTAACGATTTATGATTAATCAAATATATTAATAGCATAGTAATATATTATTAAAATATATTAATAGTATTCACCTCATGTAGTAGAACTGATTCATATTTGTTTGTTATTAGAACAAACTAGTTCATATAACTAGTACTTTATTAGCGTAACAATGTGATTTCGGCAAATACTGTTACTGATTGCAAAGTTTTGATAGTTTGTGTGCCCCTGTTAATTGTTATAGGAATATCTAATTGAAGTATATTTTAGACTTCGTAGGAATATAGTTGACGGTCATGTAAATGGTGCCAATGTTCAATTCAATTTATACATAAATATACACTACGCCTGATTCCTTGTAGAGGGATAGGCAGAGATCACGGATCCCCATTTGTACCAATCTTGACAGACCACTTTGATTAGTCATGACAAAAACAATAGGAGTACTTAGGAAAATAAGTATAATTCCAGTTATGTCAGGGTATATAATTAATTAATGTGTTTAAGTCACCGCTATAGATTTAGTTTTGTTAATTTAGTTTAGTATCGCATTAATTAAATAAATATTTATTGTCAATAAAAAAAGTCAATAAAAAGAAAAAAAGTTAAACATAAATTCATGACTATTTTAGCTTATCCAGTCTCTTTATGTCATTCACTCACTATTTTACATGCTTATTGTACCTATGTTTGCCGATTGAAGAATATGTAGTAATAATATATTTATAATAGACAGACAAACGCGTTCACGACCATTAACCCTTGCGGGGTAGTCAGAGGTTCAGGTTTCTATCTCCGCAATTGCGAAGGTAGTTTATCTATGGCCTCCTCGAACCCACGTGTTTATAATATGTAGAGGTTTATAATAAATGTACATAAATGACATAAAGATTGAATAGAAATTGTACATATAATATTATTAAATCTCCAAGTAATGTTTTATATAGATTAAACTCATTTCATACGTTTAAATTTTGATATCTTGTTCCTTAATTCTTCGTTTGTTGATTTCCCAACTCTTAACGTTTCGAAATCCCGATCATTGATAGGTTCAATTAAAAATCACTCGGAGTAACGTCTTCCTATCTCGGATCTATCTGTGGAGATCCGTTACTATAGATAGCTAGCCGATATCGAGTGAACAATTAGACGCTATTAGCAGAAGAAATCACTCCCCAAGCTTAAGATTTGAGCGATTTAAGCATAATTAACACCTGTCAAAGTGTACGTAGTGTGGACAACAGAAGAGCATGTATGAGAAGGTTAATGGGTGTGAGTGAAGCAAGGGATATTTGTCAGGACGTTCCAGGTGGCGTCAATAGTCTCTACCTATCTCGTTGAGGATGTAGAGGTGTGAAAATATGTATGTATGTATCTAACAGACTGGTGAAACATAAGTTCGTTCAGACTTTTAAAAAACTATATCGCATTGATGATTATCGTGTAATATGTATATGTGTGTACAATAAACGTGAGATAGAACATTAAATATGGATAGGTCTTTTCGAGTATTGTATGCGCGATTTTTCACAGCTCACACCATTCTGCTCAGAATATTGTTTAAGGTGCCTAACAGTACTATAATATTTAAACTAAACAAATAAAGGAAATTTATTTAAATACAGTCTAAGTTAACATAATTCGGTAAAACAAAAAAGAGTCGTTTTTTAATTAAACAACAATATTTTACAGTGTCGGATAATAATTTATTTCAAAACTTTAATAACATTTCATTACTTTCCAAAAATTCATGGCTTATCAAATCGCTATTTGCATGGCACCCAAACAATAGGCTACTCTGTGAAAGCCTTCTTGGATCATGAACGCACAATATCAAGATTATCTATGGCTCCAAACCTGAATAGTCGCTTAGCTATCATGACTTTCTCAGGAGTGTGAACGGGGCTTTAGTTTAATAATTGTGATGTCAAGGAACGAATAGTTTTATGATCGTTGTTTGTTTTTGATGGCTTTGTTCTTTAAGGCATTTTTAGGAATATTATTAATATAATTCAACGTAGCTCAGTTGTTTGGAGCTTGGCTCTGTATCAGTGGGTACAGGGTTCAAATCCCGTTTGAGCATGTACCAATAGAAATGAAGCTTAATGAATTTCTATGTACATTTTCGTAATAAAAACACATTTACGAAATGCGTTGAATTATACGGTGAGGAAAAACATCGTGAGGAAACCTACCTGTTCGTCGAACAGGTAATAGTTAGTGCTTGTAAATGGCGACATGGCTGACCACCTGTCACATTGAGTACTGACTATCTGGTTAACACGTGGGTTCGAGGTGTCCATAGAATTACTACCTTCTCAATTGCGGAGATGGACACCTGAACCTCTGACTTCCCCGCAAGGGTTAATGGTCGTGAATGCGTTTGTTTTGTTTTGTTTGTTTTTATTATTAAATATCTTCTTGTAGATGTAGTTAGGGTTTTATGAGTTAGAGCTTGTGTCAGGTGAATTAGAGTTTTTATGGGTGATAGCTAGTTTTCATTAAATAATTCACAAGTACATGGTAATTATGGTATAAGCTTCATTGTTATCTATTCGACTTTGAGGGTAATGCAGTTGTGTATGAAAGTTAGTTTTTAAATATTCGATAATTTTACAACTATATATCTTTTGGAAGGTTTATTCAAAATAATGTACCTACATATTATTTTCAATGGTTCTGTACTTATGAGACAGCGTCGCGTAGTACCTAAAGGTTCTTTTCGCTCTGAGACTAATGTATTAGTATCGTATATGTATTTTCAGAATAATTAATAATAAATAAGTCTATATCAAACACATA
Organism: Leucoptera coffeella; assembly: GCA_030578115.1. Lineage (NCBI taxonomy): Eukaryota > Metazoa > Arthropoda > Insecta > Lepidoptera > Lyonetiidae > Leucoptera > Leucoptera coffeella. The sequence continues at coordinate 53,143 of JAMBLF010001559.1, forward strand.
TTGCACCAACAGATGTCGCCCGCCCAATTTGTAATTCGCAATCGGCCGCCTCACAATGGGTTGACTGAATTATTTTTGAATGCTTAATCAGTTTGTTTGGCTTGATTTAATATTTGACGTTTATCGTTAAGCAAATTAACTCCTGATTGATTTTGCATTGTGACAGTAACAATCTTTCCCCAGTTCAATTTATGGCGCATATCTCAATTGGAAATTGAATTATTCATATGACGTACTACAGTTTTGGACATTGATTGCGATTACTTTGTCAAGAGGATGGGATGATTGGATCATAGCATATTAAAATTTTATTGGATTCTTTATTGTGTAAGAGCAATACCTAGAAAAACAACCAGCAGAAATTTTTCCTTTATTATCTTTACGATCAAAGTGTGTTGTGGGTATTTAGAAGTTCATGTGTTTAATTTCGCAATTCATGAGTAAATGTTTTTAAAACAAGTTGAACCAAAATTTCACCAAATAATGTGTAACAATATACATAGTGTTATTTTTTATGGTATAATTTAATTTAGAATAGTTAAATGTGTGTGTTTGGTAATACAAATAGGATTAAAGTCAATTAACATTTATTTATTAATAGTAAGGAACCAATGACATTTAATTAAAAATAATCAGTTACTGATGTACATATTAACAAATAATCACTCATCCCATCAAAATAAAATGACACATACCATTCCCTTACCTAACCTTTAATCAAATCAACTATTTACACACCTCATACTTTTATATAGCATCCAATAATTCACATAACATTTCAAATCAATAACAGTTATTATCTGTTTGGAATGTACACGAAATTACAAAAATGTCCATAGCCAATCGACCTAATCAAAGGTAATGTCCAACACGGTTTAACATTCTAATAACTAAGCAATTACTTTAAGCACGATGTATAGATTGTTATCGATAAGAGCTGTAATGGATATGTCCACTGCATGTTTACTTTAAAGTGTTTAATTGTTGGGTACTGTTGTGCGGACGAAAAGAAATGCTTTTTTAAAAAAAACACTTTTTATTTTCCCTAAGCCGAATACAAGGTATTGTTAGCGAACCGTCTTAACCATTTGATGGTTGGAAGAGAACTCCGATATGAACGCACGATAGTAATAATGAAACGTTGGCTGCAAAGTCAGCACTTAAAACGACGCGGTATGAGGAGGCTTACGCGAGCAAAACTTATGTATTATTTTAATCTATAACAGCCCCCCCTATAAAATTGAGCTTTATCCCTTTAAGAGGGTGAAGCGAAATCAAAACAAAAATAGAAGTTAAAATTCGAAATTAGAAAATCTCAAATAGTTAAAACGGTTTTACAAACATTAGTAATTAGTCTAAAATAAAACATTGAAATTTAACAAAAACTTCAGCATCATAAAAATGCGTATACAAACATCAACATTAATGATTACTTAAATTTCTAAAATCTACTTTACTGGAAGTCGAATCAGAATCATCTGTTATCTCATGCAATTCAATAGAGACCTTATGCTTTTCTCTGGAAAGCTTTTTATTATAATACTGGTTGTATATCGCAATACAACAATTAGAAGAATCACATCTTTTTAAGTACTTATATAATTTGAAAGCAATATATGCCAAAATAAGTATTACAATAGTATATGTTGTATAAGAATAATAAGTTCCGTATCTTATAAAATGCGAATTACTTTCAGCATTATTTATTTCTTTTTCTAAATTGTGTAAATCATATTTTGCGAATTGTAAAGATTCTAAATCGATGTTCGATAACGTTATAGGAGCTAAATATGGAATAGTATGATTAAATTTTTCTTTTCGACAACAATCATCTTCAATTATATCAAAATCAGTTTCTAAGTTACTAGACATTAATAAATTTTTAGTAGAGCTTGGAATTATCTGTGTGGTTTTTGCATAACCAATACAATTTTCATTTAGGGTTAAAATGCCTGTGGCATGTATAGAGTAATCTGTAATAATGTTGTTATCACATTTCACTGTTAATTTAGTAGGAGAAGATTGAACAAAAATCCATCTGTTATTAAGCAGTTTCTGCCAAATATCAATATTTCCAAATAGTAATTTAGTGTTACATTCTTTTGGCATAGACAATATTACATCACAAATAAGTTTACTTTCACAACAAGGGTTGTTAATAGTAGAATAAGAATTTAATTGAGGACAAATAGAATAATTACTATAAATCTTTTGACAATCTTGTAAATTATCTAATAATGCGTATTGCAGTCTATCCTCTGTTAGTGCTATATAAGATTTAGAAGGTTGAACCAAAGAAAAGGTATTTGGTTTATTTTGATCATGAGGAATTGGTAAAGGTATATTCTTATACACAGTATATAATTCTGGATAAACTAATGGAATTTGTAAAACAAATACAATTTTCTTATTATAAAAATAGGAGACCAGCTTTGAGATATCCATTAAGTTATGTATATTATCGATATTCAAAACGACAGGGAAATCGAGACGACTATTCAGTAAATTACTATGCTTAGTTAGTTCTAAATATAAACTAGAAGGACTTATGATAGAAGGGTGTAGAATATTAGACTTAGAAAAGAGAATTGAATTCAGAGTAGTGTCCAAGAGGTTAGAAATAGTAAATAGAGAAGCCTCTACAATATTCAGGAGACTGTTTATACGAGACATATATAATAATTGATCATTATTTTTAGTTGTTTGGGACAAAATTTCGTTAATTTGATTTAATTGAGCATTTAATTTAATTTCGTTTTTATTCAACTTGTAAATAGTAGAATTAAAATTATTAATTGTAGATTTAACTACTTGAATATTGTCTTTCATTAAGTGAAAGATTTCAGTCTCAGTTTTCTGAGTGTTTTCCAATGCGGCATCATATTTGCGCGCATCGTCTGCATCTAATGTTCCAAAAAAGAATTTAAGCACTTCTCCTCCGAATTCGAGGGAGCGTCTTACCCTAATTGGGGAATTAGTCGACATTATGTGCGACAAAGAGTTACATTTTTGATAGTTAGATTTCAGCAAAATCTTAATGGGACTTAATATATCCTTGCATTCAATAAAATTACTAACATTCGCTTTAACGCATAAATCGTAAGTTTTATACAAAATTTGCTCAATGTTGTCCAAATGGGGTTCAAAAGATACCGTGTCAATAAATGTTATAATTTTCCAAAAATCGTTGTGAAATCTAATTCGTGTATATGGTTCAAAGTGGATTCCGGGACTATGAATAACCGGAGTTATTATAACATTTTCGGCAAACGTGTTGCCCAGAAGAAATAAGAATCTGGAAAGATAGAGAATAGAAGATAGGTTGTACTCACTTATAGTATATATCAACTTAATTAAAATATTTTAGAATTAATGCGGAGAACAATTGGCAGGTTTAATTTGGTCAAAATGATATTTCACGTGTTTACGTCCAATAGCTAAAATAACGTTATGGTTATTGTTAAAAACTTTGATAATCTTATAAGGGCCTTTCCAAACAGGCGCAAGGGATTTACCTTGTTTATGATGACATTTCAAGTAAACTAATTCTCCTGATTTATATTCGATCCGACGTGTGGATCTATCATAATAGGCTTTGGAATTTTCCTTACTATTATTAATATTTTGTATTGCCTTATCGCGACAATACTTCATGCGATACTGTAAATACTTAATATATTCTGGATAAGTGTTATCTGAACCAGAATCGTATAATGAAGATGGTATAGATGGTTTATAACCGTATAAGAGTTCATAAGGTGTGAACTGAGTAGTGCTGTGTGGAGTAGTGTTATAAGCTAAAATAGCTGTAAATAAGAATTTATGCCAATCATTTTGATTCTCATTAACATAAGATTTTAGATACTCTTTTAGAGTGGAATGACTACGTTCTAACGCGCCATTTGTTTGTGGATGATACGGAGTAGTAAAAAGATTCTTAATCTTACAAATTTTGGTCACATGTTGAAATAATTCCGATGTAAAACATGTACCTAAGTCTGTCAAAATTGTCTTTGGGAAACCGAAAAGAGACATGAAATGTATTAAATTAGAAGCAATTTCTTCGCTTGTTGCACATACCATGGGATAAGCGCATGTAAATTTAGTTAGGTCATCTTGCATTGTAAGCATATACTTAAACTGTTGATTACCGGAATTCGGTAGAGGTCCGACTACATCAAGTGCTAGTCGTTCAAAGGGTTTTGTGCTCGTAGTAGTAATAATCATAGGTGATTTATTCTTATGTCTGTAAGGTTTATTGACCTGACAGAGCTTACAGTTTTTAACATAATTTTCTATGTCGGTTGACATAGATTTCCAATAAAAAGATTCTTTAATTCTATTTAACATACGTTTGACACCTGGGTGTCCGGCAATTGGAGAATCATGATTGTCCTTTAATATCTGCGGTACTTCCGCAGGAGTAGGATATCTTAAACTGTTTTTGTATATATGTATCTTAACTTTAGTGTTATGAAATATGTAACGTATCATATTATGTACTTTAGTATAAACGAACTTAGAAAAAGGTTCAATAAAGTCAGTGATAGCGAGATCAGTAAGAGAGGGGTTATTTGTTAAAATAAGATCTCGTAAATTCATTAGTAAATTAAAAATAGTTTTATAATTACTCTCCTCGAAATGATGAGTCTTTGTAAATAAAAAGAAATAAGTTTTATTACCATCTACATAAGGTAGAATAGTAAAAGGTTCACGTTCATTATTAAGTAAAGATTCAGAGTTAGATAAATTGGATAAAATTTGGTTAACATTTGGCATACTCTCGTCAAAATCTAGAGAAGTAGGTATAGCAATGAAATCGAATTTAGTAGTATGAATACTCTGTGAATGTTCCTCAATTTGTGTGTTAAGTGTAGTTAAAGTGTTTGTAAATTGATATTTGAAATATGTTTCATAAGATTCAGAGTAAGGACTCGTGTCCTGATTACGATTCGAACGTGTCGTAACGTGAATAGGATATCTAGATAATGCGTCAGCATTTGAATTCAGTCTGCCTTGTTTATAAACAATGTCGTACTCGTATTCTTCGAGCTTCAAACGCCATCGAATTAGGCGTGAACTTGGATCTTTAACATTAAAAATATACCTTAAGGGTTGATGATCAGTAACTATGGTGAACTTTCGACCATAAAGATATGGTCTAAAGGATTTAACGCCAAAAATAATAGCTAACATTTCGCGTTCCGTAGTGGAATAATTGCATTCCGCCTTGTTTAAGGTTCGGGATGCGTAAGCGATGGGCTTATCTTTGCCGATATCGCCTTGAGATAAGATAGCGCCTATGGCGTAATTAGAAGCATCCGTAGTTAAAATAAAAGGTTGTTCAAAATTAGGATACTGCAATAAAGGTGCAGTAGTTAGTTTTTCCTTTAATAAATTAAATGCTTGGTCCTGTTCAGGATTCCAAACGAAAGTAATGTTTTTCTTTAATAAACTAGTAAGCGGTTTCGTAATTTGGGAGAAATTTGGAATAAATCTACGATAATAACCAACTAGTCCTAAAAATGACTTTATATCTTTAACATTACGTGGAATCGGAAAATTGGTAATAGTCTTCACCTTATCTGGGTTTGGTTGGACCCCTTGGTCGGTTATGACATGTCCTAAATAAGAAACTTCACGACGTAAAAACTCGCACTTGTCGGGTTGTAACTTGAGGTTAAATTTACGAAAACGATCAAAAATTAAACGTAATTTTTCCATATGACTAGGGAGGTCATATGAATAGACTATACAGTCATCTAAATAAACATAGCAATGTAATCCTTGTAATCCTGTAAGAACCATCGTCATAAGACGTTGGAATGTGTGCGGACTATTCCTAAGTCCGAAAGGCATTCGTGTAAATTCGTAGTGCCCTGTTGAAGCATTAGTATTAACAATTGTGAAAGCGGTTTTCTGAATATCTGAAGGATCGACTAATACTTGGTGAAAACCGGAAGCAAGGTCAAGTGTGGAAAAATATTTAGCTTTGCCTAATTGATCCAAAATATCACTAATCAATGGAATTGGGAAGATTTCGGCCACTGTTACGTCATTGAGTTTGCGATAGTCAATGACTATACGCCATTTCTTTTTCCCAGAGGCATCTGCCTTCTTAGGAACGATCCACACAGGGGCGGACCATGGGGAGATTGAATTTTGAATAATGCCTTGTTCTAACATGGAGTTGATTTGTTTATCAACTTCCTCCTTGTGGCATTCCGGAAATCTATATGATTTGACGTGGATGGGAGCCGCGTCTCCCGTGTTAATGTTATGTTTCAATGCATGAGTGTGTGTTAATGGTTCGCCTTCGAGATGAAATATGTCAGCGTAATCTGCGCAGCAATCCAAAAGAGCCTTCTTCTCTTCTGGATTAAGATGCTCATGACGAACGAGTTTTAAAACTTTCTCTCTACGAGAAAGGTTGGAATAAATGTAAGTATTATTTATCGGAAATGAAAAATTATCGTAATCAATAGGACTTAAGTACACGGAATAATTATCTACCTTTACTGGCGTTTCAGTAGTATTCAAAATTGAGACGTTCACACGCTTGTTTTGTTTAATAGTGGCGATGCAATTTGATACGTAGACACCATCACAAATCCTGTGATCGAGTATCAGCCCTTCGTTTCGTGGAAATAGCCGTTGCAAATCTTTGTCAGCATTAGTTAAGTTACATTCTATCACGGCTTCTGAACGTGCGGGAATAATGTATGTAGGTTGCGTGTACTTTATTTTAAAAATATGATCATGTAAATACAGTTCACTTGAATTAAAATCAAGTGTGCAATTGAAAAATCTCATAAAATCTGACCCTATCATGCCATCATAATTAAGGTTAATATCATCGTTTATGACGTGAAATTTAAAAGAATAATTACTATTCTGTATGCAAAAATTTAAATTAAACGAGCCAAGAGTCTCGCAAAAGGATTCAGAGTCATTGATACCTTTCAGTTTAATGATCTCCTTAGAAAGTTTCGGTAAAGTATCGAAACATGTAATTTTCATGACGCTTACGGAAGCGCCCGTGTCAATTAAAAAGCACAAAGGTGCGGAACAATGTTGCGGTGCATTAATATATAAATGTGGTAAAGAAATACGTAACAAACTTTTCGTTTCAAAAATAGGAACAGAATGAATGACCTTCGGAGCATCTGTACAAACCACAGGCTCCTTAACAGGTTTAGACTTGACGTCATTATAAGTGTTAAACTTAGAAAATTGATTCAAATTAGAATCGAAACTCAACTTCTGGGGTTGAGATGTAATAAACTCAGTGAACTCAGAGGGTTGTCTCAAGTCTTGTGACTGGGACGAACTCAACAACTTTGGTTGAGATGAAAAATTAGAAAAATCAGAGAACTTAGAAAAATCAGAGAAATTAGAAAAATTAGGATCATCTTTAAGTGTGTCCTTAAATTCTGTATACGCCCCCGGGCGACACACAACAGGAGCGTCATCTAATTTAAAGTCTGCTCTGTGGCGGACTTGCATACAACGTGTTGTACGGGTGCAGACACGCGAGGCTCAGGTTTCACCTGATAAGGTGCTCGCTGTGCTTGTTGGGGATTAGACTTATTCTTAAACTCCAACTTTCGGCATTCTTGTATCGTATGCCCCGGATTCTTACAATACTTACAAAATTTGGTATTAGCATTAGAATTATTGTTATAATAATTAGGATTATTGTAAGAATGGCTATTAGGCCTAGAATTATTAGCCCTGTAGTTTGATTGAAAATTAATTGGGTAAAATTTTGATTTATGCTTAAAGCATTCATTGGATGTATGCCCTTGCCTTTCGCAACGGTTGCATACCTTTGAAGGCCTCGATACCTTCGTGAGGTTGAAGAGCTTTTCCTCTTCAATAGCGTGAGTGATAGCCTCACTCAACGTATTGGGGTTTCTACATCGGACTATATGAGAAAAACTAGGGTTTAACCCTAGGAGGAAGGTGTTGAGTGCCAGATCCTCCATGGCAGCTATTCTGCCAGGCTTCTCGGCCTCCGAACATCCCGAAAATTGAATGTCAGATAGGAGTCTTGTTAAGCAAGCCTCTATCCGCAATGAAAATTGAATGACCTCTTCGGTCGAGAACTGTTTACAGTTCTGAAGTTCTAGAAGTAAGTGGGTGGAGTGCTTTTTCTCCCCGAAATTTGTTTTAAGAAAATTCTTTAAATCCGACCATTTGTCGAATCTCCGTAGGGAGCAAGCTAACTGAGCTTTTCCCTCTAATTGTGAAATTATGTACTTGCATAAGAAGCTCAACTGGCTATCTTCTGCCAGTTCGATGGCGTTCTCACAATTTGTGAGAAACGCGGGAAGAGACGCCCTATCCCCATTATAGGGTTTTATAAATTTAGTAAGGAGGTTGAGAGACAACTTTTTTGTCTCGACTTCCTCTGCGTCTGTGAACTCATCATTCTTTATGTCCTTTTTAGGAGCCATTTTAAAAAGGGTATAAATCAAAGCTAGTCACAAAAACTAAAAAAAAACTAAAAAAGTAACGATAAAATATAAAATCTCAGTAGAAAATCCTCTTTAAAGATGTTTAGGTGTTCTTCGCTCTCCCACAAAATAAGAAAAGATTCACTTACAGTAGAAACTGCATCACTTTAGTCCTGATGTTGTTACCGGGTTTCTGCTGGACAGCAGAGGACGACGTCGGTTCTCGGGGTTGCAGGTCTCTCTCTGCAACGACGTCTGCGACGGCTGCTACGCTCGGCTGGTCGAGGGCTGGCGTGACACGGCCTGTGTCACGACTGACGAGCTTCCTCGGGAAGTACTCGGTACTGGCGTGAGGTACGGCTCCTCACGGCTTACAAGCACACCGAATTTCGTTCGCGCTTTGTTCGGAATACCGGTGGGCATATATACGATATGCCTCAAGAACGGTATCCCACCGCTGCCACCAATGTTGTGCGGACGAAAAGAAATGCTTTTTTAAAAAAAACACTTTTTATTTTCCCTAAGCCGAATACAAGGTATTGTTAGCGAACCGTCTTAACCATTTGATGGTTGGAAGAGAACTCCGATATGAACGCACGATAGTAATAATGAAACGTTGGCTGCAAAGTCAGCACTTAAAACGACGCGGTATGAGGAGGCTTACGCGAGCAAAACTTATGTATTATTTTAATCTATAACAGTACAACATTTTTTACGATATTTTAACATACATACATGCTTTGGGAAATTGTGTATGTGTGTTGGTTTTTTTTATGATATTGATGATTATGATGATTTATTGAAGATAATGTGGTCAAAATTCAGTTCACACCGAGTAGAATTGAAGCAACATAATAATTATGTTCTATCTTTCTTATATTCTATGTATATATGTAAGCATGTAAGAATATATATTTTGTACTGTTTGTATGTATTTTTTATCGGTAGTTTTTTTTATACATTGAACATATCCTTTACTGATTAAAAATAAATCTCACGTAACTATTCCTAGTTCTATATCTCTGATCATATTCCAATATTTAGTAATTTCCAGGTTGGATACAAATATGGCGGTCATTCCACGTTAGCATGAAATGCGCCACGATTGAATTTATGCCTAATTGCCGCTCATACACACGAGGTACTTGGCAGCCTAATAGGGCAGCTCTCGCCTGCTTATTAGATTAGGAATGATCATTACTGATGGCTGCTGACTTGGCACTTATATACATATTATAAATAACGTATATACTTATATATGTATATATTAGACGACCTCCGTGGCGCGATCGATTAGACACCTGTACGCTAATCGTGGGGTCCCGGGTTCGATTACCGGTGGAGGCAGAGTTGAAAACAACGGTCTTGTACTGCTTTCCAGTCCGGTTGTTGATAATATATGCTATGTATGTATTTATCTATGTATAATATGTATACATTTCTTAAAAAATACGGTGACTCGTACCCTTAACACAAGTCTTAAATGTACTTACCAAGGGGCTAGTTCAATTGGTGTAATAATGTCCAAATACTATTATTATTATTATTATTATTACATACATACATACACATCACGCCTGATTTACTGTAGATAGGTAGGCAGAGATCACGGATCCCCATTTGTCCCGATCCTTACAAACCATTTTCGCTTCATTGACATTCATACACCTTCTCATACACTCTCGGCGGTTATAGGTACACCTAACGTCACATTTTTTCAATATAGCCTCTATTTGACTGTCATATGACTTATACATGTGTGATTAAATGAGTCTCAGTGTGTTGTATAACCCGACTAAGGGACTATGGGTTATCTTTATAGAGTTTTGACGATAGATTATAAATAAATACTTGTATTTCTAAATTTCTTAAACCTTTCTCTCCAATACCAGGCTAAATAAGACAATTGTGTATTTAAAAGTATTTTTCCAGCTAATCAGAATTTTTTATAAACGTAAGTATATGGGACATGACCGGTTAAAAGGGAACAGTTTTTCTGTCTCTGTTTCTAATACACATATACAATACTTTATACCTTCGTTTAAGTACTTATCTTATTGCCCAATACATTCATTCAACCCTACTTTCGTTGACCTCTTATTAAAGATAGCTAGAAGTATTAAATTCGACGTAGCTCAGTTGTTTGGAACTTAGCTCTGTATCAGTGGGTACAGGGTTCAAATCCCGCTTGAGCATGTACCAATGGAAATGAAGTTTCATGAATTTCTATGTACATTTTCGTAATAAAAACACATTTACGAAATGCATTGAATGATACAGTGAGGGAAAACATCGTGAGGAAATCTACCTGTTCGTCGAACAGGTAATAGTTAGTGCTTGTAAATGGCGATATGGCTTACCACTTGTCACATTGAGTACTATCTGGTCAACACGTAGGTTCGAGGTAGCCATAGAATGACTACCTTCGCAATTGCAGTGATGGAAACCTGAATCTCTGACCCCGCAAGGGTTAATGGTCGTGAATGCGTTTGTCTTTTTTGTCTACTGGTATTTTTTTCACATTACAGACTAGAGCATTAAAAAGCTAAAACTTTAGTAAATAAACCATAAAAAGCTCACTAACAACTAGTTGAGTCGAGTGAACCTAGGCAGAATAACCTCTGATTTATAGCAGTGAGCCAGCTAACGCAATTATTGCAATTTATTATGAAATTAAATAAGGTCGACGCGACGGAGGATTTATACCTCTTTGTTGAAGAAACTCGGGGTTTTATACCGTCTTCGTTTGGTTACTTACTGCTTGGGTGTCTTACTTGCGTGGGATGCATTCATACTTATACTTGGGTCCTTTGTAGATGTTCTCACATAGACGTAGTATAATGGTAGTGTCTGTTTTATTAACGAGATGTATGGGACATAGTATATGATTTTTTTAGGATGATTGAGGAAGGGTATATTGAATGTGAGTGGTAAATTAAGTCCAGTGCTAGATGGGACGTAAGAATAATTCTGACGAGATACCAGTCTTCTAAGATTAAGGGACTTGGGGTGAATTAGATTTATTGGGTGATAGGCTAGCAACCTGTCACCAATGTTCTATATGATAAGACAACCTAAAATGTATGCTCAAAACTACATAGGATATATTATCATGTGTCCAAAGTTCTATCTACCCCGATAAGGATTGAAGGACGTGAATGTATACGTTTATGTATTATGACCTTATTGGTTTTTGCTATATTTATAATGCCTATCATATTCTCTACAATTAATCTACATGTTGCTTGAGAATATTATCGTGGATCAGTACATGTAAGAACGTATTATATAAAACCAAATCTACGGCATATCTAGCAAATACATTTATTCTACTACACACACTAGACATAATATTCACCCTGTAACTAATATACTCCGCCCGCCTTAAAAGTAAATACAGGAGCAATTAAACGGTATTTATAATGAAGAACTATATAATTATGTATTTGATGGTGAACTTCTGAAATCAGTTAAATATTCTCTGAAACATATAATGAAACATCGATCAAAGGCCCAAGTTCACTAATGTTTTTTGCAAAATATCAGCTCAATGTCTCTTCAGTATTAGTCTTGTTGGTGAATTGGCAAAAGTCACTAAATTCGCCTTAAAATAGATACTTTTGCTAATTCACAATCAACTTCACACTATTACTGAAGTAATATTGAACTACGATTGTGCTAAAACGTATTATTAGACTTGGGATCCAGTCAGTATCTTTATAAATCATTTCCAGATTCACTTCAAGCTAGGATGTTAACATCGGTCGTTAGTAAAAAAAACTATTAAAAAGTGCTGTGTTAATCTGGGACAAACAAAAAATGTTAACTGGCTGCCGTTCAAAACATGTCGTTGGAGGCGACTTATGGAATAGGGGTAAATAGAATTTTATTCGCCGATGGGTTAGCAATCTGTCACCAATGTTCCATCATCATTTCGCAACCCCAACGTTCATGGTAACAAGTTACCTATTATATCTCCGAGGTTCTATCCACCCTGAAAGAGATTTAAGGGGCGTAGATGTTTATGTATTAAAAAGTGATTCGGAACTGTTTATTAGTGTCCTGAACTTTCCAAAAAGTGTGTTGTACCTCGCACATATTACACAGTATATTACATTACACACTTAGCATAATTATTGGTACTATATTATAAAACGATATGACTTACATGACAGCTTGCACTCCTAATATTTTCCTTTACTAACCACAGCAGACACAAAACATCTTCAAGAAAACTTTGCCAGATTACATTGAGTTAAGCTTATAAATAATTCTCTCAGTTTCGCCTCTAGCTGACGTCATTTTTCTGCATTCTCAATGCTCCGCCGTGATTGCATTGGGTTCCATAATTTGTCGACTGAAGAAAGTTTTCGTGTAATTGATGTGCATTTGGGTTCTTGAGGGGTCTGTAATACGATTGTTAGAGGGTGGTTGGTGAGACTAGAGTTTTTTAGCCTGACGTAGGCGATTGTTGGTTAAATGGTGTTGGACCCTCTTTACTACTAGATAGAAAGTAGCGTGAAGATCTGGTAAGTTTAGGTGTGTGTACAAACGACTTTAAAAGCATATAACAAGAAATGGAATTTCTTCATACAAATTTTTTATACAAGTTATATTATAATTGTACGGAGTAGTACAAATATTCTCATTTATAAAGTACTATTAGATTTTGGAGAAGTTCGTACCATTTTGGTGTATTTCTTCTCGATAACTATATTATGAGGCTTGTAATAAAAAATGTTCATGCTGTTTATATACAGAGTAGGTTGTATCAGATAAACGCCATATTGGAAAAGGGTGTGAATGAAGTTATTGCGTGAGTGTGTATGAGGAAGTGTATGAGTGTCAATGAAGCGAAAGTGGTCTATCAGGATCGGGACAAATAGAGATCTGTGATATTTGCCTACCCCTCTATAGGGAATTAGGCGTAATGTGCATATATGTACGTACTGTTTATAAACAAAGTAGATTTTATTTTAATGTATGGATAATAAATCAAAGGTAACCAATAAATAACAAACAACAGCAAATGTAAACAAATCTTAAATTTCGTTCCTCCATTGAATTGTTGCAAACAATATCAAATAAATTAAACGAACGCCACAGAGTAGGGGCAACTATCGAAGTTGCAGACTGAAACCGAAAGTAAACCCATAAATTGTGCCTGTTGATCGGTATCTACCTCTAATAATTACTTAGACTGTGGCACAG